>DWGJ01002073.1:0-17074 GCA_018246895.1 Aspitha aspitha aspitha | reverse complement strand
GATGACAATGAAAGATGCTGGTCAGAAAAGAATGACTTCTACTGATAATACTGCGAAAGGTGGCCCTTCCAAAAGACGCAAATCTGAGTACTCCACTATAAAAGACGTTCGCTTGGGTAATAGAGGCATCCATTGGCCTACTTTCGCAGAAAATAGAAGAAGGTGTGAGGTTTGTAGTATGAAAAAGATTCAGTCGAAACCTCATAGTAAATGTTCTCATTGCAACGTGTTTTTGTGTGTAAATGAAAAGAAAAATTGTTTTGCTGAATACCACGAGGTCAATTTGTAATCCTATCTATTTCATTATATCTAAGTAAATATTGGATCTCATTATTTTTGTAGTTTTTATCATAGTTCCTAACATTGTAATGACACAAAGTTCCTGACGGTACTTTTAAGTCTAGGTCTTGGAAATAGTACTTTTAGGTACAATAAAAATCTTAAAATAATCTGAGTGTTTCCTTTTACCTACCTTATTATGATAATTAAGTTGAAAAGCGGAAATTCGTCAAAAATCACTACCCCGGCAGGAAAGGGTTAATGAAGAAATAAAAGTTTTAATGAAAGCCTACAGAAAGTCGCAAAAAAAATCTATAGGTATATAACAATAGTTATTTTGCTAGCCGGTGACATAGTTCACATATTTTTTTATAAAAAGAACGTCAAATTTTTTTATAAAAAGAACGCCATTAGCCATTAGCTGCACAACTTCTTTGTATCCTTCCTTTTCGCGTTTACGCTCTCGGTGGAGCGGTGGCGGCGTATAATATTATTTGCAATTTTGTGGGAGTAGCCTCAATATGAGTGTTCCAGCCGATATTCAGCTTGAAACTTATTCTCTTGTTTATCAGTTTCTGCAAAATTTTGACAAAACGCTCGCCCAGAAGTTCTTAACAATAACTAAAGCGGTAAGTTGACAATACCACGTGTGGCTTGTGATATTCACTTGTTTTAACGTTGCTATTTACACTACATTACCCTCTTTCTTTTCATTTTTATTACTTTGTAGTTATTCATATATTATTTACCATTTGTAATAAATTATTTCGTAAATTTTTTACACTCGAAACTCGCCGCCGAGGTGGTATCCAGATATATAGTGTATTTGCATTTTTCACAATTAATAGTTTTTCTTTCTTAACTTTGTTACAGAAAGCTCGGCCGAATGATCAACCGACGCTTATTGACATTATTTTACAATATGAAGAGCTCCAGAAAACCTCAAAAACCCCAACAAAAAGGTAAGGAAAATAATAATGACGAATCTGTTCTATATTTTAAAGCTTAACTTTAAATAGATAAGCTTTCTATTGTGATATTGCTTCTTCGGTCTTCTTCATTTTCACAAGACTTGAACCTTACATGATGCTTATTTAACTCGTTTAATAACCTCATAAACGTTATTCATAGTGTGTTGCGGTGTCAAGAACTCTTTATAACCTTCTCTTGACATGCAACATAGCTTAAGAATTTGATTCTGTTGATAAATATGTGACTATATTTATGTATTTCTTTTAACCTAAAATAATATTTGTTACAAAAGGCGGGATTGACGCTAAATAGCATTTTCCAGCAGTGGTGTTATTCAGGGTTGTGCTGAGATATTTAAATATTACACCATACTCTATAACTGTACAAAGACATTTCTTTGCAGAAATATGGATATATTGAAAGATGTTACAGAATTATTAGTTCAAAAAATCCATATCATGCATTTTACAGTGTACCAATTTAAGAAATTAATTTATAGTTGTTATAATTATCTATCATTCATTATTCATTATTTAATATTATGTAATTCTACACTAAATTTAATTAAACTAATATTAAGTAGTATATTTAAAATCAACACAAAACTGTTTCTTAACTACGGTTAGTACCAATTATTGCACATGTTATATCAAAATCTTTAGTACAACCAGGGCTTACATTGGCTTTAGTGCAGTGTAGACCGAGAGGAAAGAAGCCAGAGGAAAAACCTCTTAGCACTCTTCTGGAAAATTGTTTTTATGTAAAAAGAGTGATAACCATTTTTAAGTTCTTTCTAGGTATTAGGTATAGAACTAAAATTTTGCATATTTATTATGGTGAGACTTTGTCTAAATTTATTGTTATAAATATGCGATAAACAAAGGATATAAAGCAATATATCTTTTCTCTTATATATATAAAAATGTCATGTCACTATGTTCGTTTGCAATAATCTCCGAAACTGCTGAACCGACTTCATAAAAATTTTGTACATATCTATTATTTTATCCAACTTAAAAGATAGGCTAGTTTTTATAAAATAATTAACGAATAATAAATGTTAATACATTGCTTACACAAAATAAATTTCTTAATACACACATAAATATTGCCAACCAATATATGTACAAATTTAAACTCTTTTTCATTAGATACTGATATCTTTGTATATATAAAAATCCTGTATCACGATGGTCGATTGCGCTAATCTCCAAAACGACTTAATCAATTTCAATGTCATTATATAGATATCTATTATTTTATATATATAACAGTACCTAATATATATATATAGTGTGTGGTGTGACAGCAATGATCCTAAACATCACTTATTGCTGCAGGAGTATTACCAGTGTTTACATGTAATGACAATTGTGATGGGCAATCATGTGTACTGGGTGTACGATATCTGCCATTATCTAATCCTATAATCTTAAGTGTATATTTCTAATAGAAATACTGATGTATAGCATATTCAAGATTTAAATATACAAATAAAGGAGCCTTGTCGGTATTAATAATAATCTTATGATTGATAATGATAAATGACAATAAACCTGTATTTCATTTATATTAAAATTATGTAACCATATGTTTTAAAATATTGCTTACAGTGCCGAAGATAAGACCAAGAAAGCTTTACCACAAACAAGTGGAAAGGGGCCTGGTCAGAAAAAACAAGATTCATCAGATTCTGATAGTTCTGAAGATGAAAAACCTAACAAGGTAAACAGTACTTATTAAACTAACATCGACTATTAGGGCAATAAACATTAATGATTCCACATGTATATCTAACATGATGCATACTCTACTGGATACATGATACATTGTGATATTATATTTTATCGTCACTACCTCTGATATTTCTTACCTTTTATAATCCTATTTCGATCAAGAACCACATTTAAATTTAAACAATTTTTTTCTGTAGACAAATGCAGCTCCAATTCAAAAATCTAAGAAAGAGCAGTCCTCTAATGACAGTGATAGCAGTGATGATAATGCAACTAAAAAACCAAAGAAACAGCCTGTTCAACCAACCAATAATATCAAGAAAGCACCTAAAAACCAAGAGTCTTCTGATGACAGCAGTGATGATGAGGACACACCCAAGCCTTCACAAAATAAAGTAAATAACTCGGTACTAAAACCTAAAAAACAGATATCATCAGATGATAATTCAGATAGTGAAGATGAGAAACCTCAAAATAAACCACAAATTAAGAAAACCCCAGTAAAACCCACAATAAAAAATGTTGCTCCTAAAAATGACTCGTCAGATAGTGATGATAGTAGTGAAGATGAAAAGAAAAAAAAACCAGCAGTAAAACCATCTGCTCTTGCACCAACTTCTAAAAAGCAAGATTCTTCAGATGAGAGTGATGATAGTGAAGATGAAAAATCTCAAGGAGGAAAACGCCAAACTCCCGCTAAAAAACTTCCTAATAAATCTGCTGTAACTAAACCTACTATGTTAGCTAAAAAGGAAAAATCGTCTTCAGACAGTGAGGACAGTGATGACAATGCCAATGCAAAGGTTTCCAAACCTAATCCACCTCAAATTAAGTCAAATTTGAAAACACCACCTAAACCTCAAGATTCATCTGATGAAGACAGTGATGATTCAGAGGATGACAAAACGAAGCCACCATCTAAGCTAGCTCAAAAATCACAACCAACACCAGCAAAGATGAATGTGAAAAAGGCACCTAAAGCGGCAGTGGCTGATGACAGCAGCAGTGATGAAGATGCACCTGAGCAAAAGAAAGTTGTAAAGAAACATCAGTCTACAGATGATAGTGATGACAGTGATGGCCCACCACCGGTCAAAAAACTATATAGAAATTATATAAATATACAAGTAAGGTTTCTTTATGTTCATAATTAACATACTATAAAAATTTTGTACTAACATTCACTATGTGTATCTATGGCGTCGACGACCAGTAAGGAATAAAAACACTAATTACTTTTATTGTTTTATTTTACTACCTTCTATAAATACCTTCTACAAATCTATACAATATAAATAATGTGGTAGAAAGAGGAAGCTTTTTCATCATTTGTTGTCTCCTTAACTATGGCAATAGTCCTTATTTACTATTACATTACCTATCTTAAAAATTTGAACATAAAAGTTTTGCTCGTCTTAAGTGTAGTCGTAGTATTACTAATACTAATGGCGATCGGCATCGGTGGGGGCGGGGGTGGTTGTGTGCCGTTCTTGGCGATTGGTTTTGCTTGTGGCAAAGTTTCGCTTTGAATGGGAAAGGGTGCTCTATAACTGTTTAAATTGTTGCCATAAATAGACACAGGTGCACACTGTTCATATCCTAACTTAGCATAAAATTTCTCCTGACCTTTTGTTGACAAGTGAACCATTTCTAATTGCAGGACATTTTTACAATAATTTTCAACCTGTTGCATAAGAAATGTACCTAGTCCTTTTCCCCGCATGCTTTTGCTTATAACTACTGTTTCTATAAAGCAGCTGTTCGGTATGGCTGGTATCGGAGTTAATTTACAATGTCCTAGTATTGTTCCGTCTTTGACCAAGATTAAACTAGTCGGTAATATATCGCATGAAGCTTGTAAGGACATCATTCTCGCTGTTTCACTCCTCGGCCATTCTTCATTAATCAATGTGCAACATGCATTCAAATATTCCGGATGATTATGCAATAGTTTAATATGAAGATCCGAAAAGTCCATTCTAGTCTGTAAGAATATGTTTTTAACATTAAATTGCGGCTGAATGATTTCAGTTCCGAATTACGTAAATTAAAAACAAAACCATGTTTTGAAATACATGACAGACAGTCCCAAAATGTCAAACAAGGAATTTCACATATGTTAGTGTTTACAATTGGTTTTTTCTGTTGTAAATTATGCATAAATAACTCAATAATTACCTGAAAGGTCGAGATGATCGATTTTATAGCCTTTTGAACACAAATGCTACGTCAAGGACTGATGAGTCCATTTTAATCTTCACTTTACTGTGCCGTATGTACCATCCATGCCTCATGATATCCAACTAACCTATTCTTAGCTTTAGCTGTCATGTTACCGAAAGAATAGGTTGCCTTTTCTCTTTACTTTTATGGTGTTTTTAAATACGAAACTAATACCTGTTTGAGATTAAAGTACCCAATTCCATATTTTCATGGTTAATTCGTGTAGATTGACGATGGATGACGAAGAAGACGTACCGACGCTGTCTGCTCAAACTTTCGCAGCATTGCAAGAGTTTTATGTAGAACAGCAGAAAAGACAAGAGATTTTAGATAAATTGGAAGCTGATAACAAATTGAAGGAAAATGTACTATTCGAAGAGAACTGGGTAAATAATTTGATAATCAAACATGATAAATAACATAACTTCCATTTATTCTCATCAATGCATTGATGAATTTGTAATTAAACAAGCATCACTGTAGTAAAATAGCTTTTTAATTTTCAGCAATTAAGTCAATTCTGGTACGATGAGACCACAGTTCACGCTCTGGCGAGGGTAATAGATGCTGTAGTGCCTGTTGGTGGAAAAGTGGCACTAATTTCTTGTCCCACTTTGTTTGTGCCAGTCAAGAGACAGATCGGAAGCAAAGCAACCGGTAATATCCTTAGTTAGAACTAGGGTGGCCAGGAGTCTGGTTTTAGAAAGATATGTTCGACTTTTTGTTGCAATATCATGTTTTTTTCAATGTCTACATGTCTGATGCCTGATTTTGATGGGACTTCCGATGTGTGTAATGTTTTACACATTTGCAGTTTTGTGTTGACTTTTTTGTTTTTACTTAGCACTCAGTATTCCGACCTGGCCCTCTTGTGCTGACCAAGTATGTCTTTTATATCTGCCTACCTAGTCACTCTGATTGTGAGTAAAACTCATATTGTATTTTTCAGTTTCCCTACTGGAATATGATAGGAGGTTCGAAGTGCATGCAGAAGACTTCATATTTTTCGACTACAATTCACCAGAAAAGTTGCCAGAAAACACAAAACAGTTCTACGACGTAGTGGTGGCGGATCCGCCGTTTCTCTCCGAGGAGTGCATAACAAAAACGTCACAGACTATAAAGTATTTAGCTAAAGACAAGATTGTCGTGTGCACGGGCGCCATAATGCAAGATGACGTGGAGAAACTGCTGAATTTGAAGCTATGCGAGTTCAAACCGAGCCACAGAAACAATTTAGCTAACGAGTTCTCCTGTTATGCCAATTTCGATCTCGATGCTTTTCTGAGATGATGTTAACACAAGACTATATTTGAATTAATGCTATTTATTAAAGAGTAAAGTAATTTCAATCATATTCGTTGTAATATATTGTGCAGGGTGTGTAGAATTAAATTAGACATGACTACACATTAGGAGAATATGAAAGTTCCTTAATTTTGTACATTTTTTTATTTCGTGATAGGCTTCAGCTTGATTGCAAGCTGTTGGGTTGGACAACCGGTTGAAAATGTACATATGTGTAGGTTTGACCCGCGCATATTAACAGAGTGAGTAGGCAAGTTAAATGGAAGCTTGTAATTATTACAGTTAGTAATGAAAATGTAATTCTAGCGGTGAAAGGGGGTGGAAGATTATTGTGATTGTTGACAAATTACTACAAAGTGACTGGTCATTGTAGAGTCATAAAATAAAACACCCATTTGAAAAACATCGACTTTTATTATTGTTATTAATTTAATAAGGAATAGTTTTGTCCTTTGTCAGATTCAGCAGGTTAACCTTTGAAGACAATAGCTTCAATTCAAAAAATAAATATTTCCGATAGAATATTCAGAGACCAACAATTTGTTCCATATGAACACATCCTTACTTGTTATACTCGTTTGTTATTATATTATGTTTTGTTCCATTGCTCTTGCCCGTTTATAAATATGAATTTTACCCATAGTTCTAATTATTAAAATATATATTTTTTAAGATATTCAAAGAATCATTAACATACCAACACGTGAATTATCATAAAATAATAGATGAAAATCGTGTTCCAGTAAAACTAATACTTTAATTTCAAAAATGGTGATTAATAATGTTCGTTTACATATAGGGTTGCCAACAAAAACTACATGAAATATTATTATGACAACATGTCTCTAAAATGACTACCACTTTGGAAATTAAAAATAGATTCGAGACAATATCGTAAAAATTTTTGTTATATACTTTTATAATATCTATGAATTGTGCGTAAGAAAAAATTATAAATTTTTTGCACAAATTTTATTATGTACGCTGCGTTGGCAACCCTAGCTATGCAACAAACCGGTTGTGTCATCATTATACACAGATGTTAGTACATAAGATTAGATTGCACGGATATGCATCAAGCCAAGGTTATTTATTAAAACAGAGAAAGTACATCAGTGTGTACAGATTATAGAGAGTGTATCTGTTTAATGATAGAAGGGGATCAAAGACCGTCGGAATACATTAAGACTGCTGCCAAGTAGCATGTCGAACTCTCAGATAACAGTAAGCAAATCTACAAGACAATTCTAATTGAAACATTCTTTAGTCAATTCATGTTTTAAAGTTACCTCACTTTTTTATTTAATTAACCTCCGTCCTCTAAAGACATAGTAACGCCAGACTTAACGCCAGAGTTCTTTTCACGGCGATGCGAGATATGCAATAATATTTTAAAGTTAAAGTTAAAATTGGAAGCGTACAAAATTTTCAAAACTACACAGAAGCACAATAATTTCGATAAGTAATATAACAACACAGCATCTTCGTACGATAAACATCAGTTAACCTATTTTGAACCTGTGTGAAAGAGGCCATATTTGAGTACATTGAAATCGTAAGAATAAAATTCGTCTCGTATTAAATTAAATAATAATAAATAATCTAATTATCTTAAGCTACATTATATTAAATATAATGATTTCATTAAATTTGGTATTTAATATCAAACGATGGAATAATAATATATAAAATCATATAAAAGTCGAATATCCCAATGAGTGAATGAGAATATATTGCTTGTAATCATCCCACTACTGGAGGAGGGTATCCTGGGCCACACTCCACCACGCTGCTCCATTGCAGATTGGTGGCTTTTAAATCAATAAGGAATATTCACCAACGTGCAGTGTAGAAGGATGGTAAGGCGCCGCCCGGGCCTCCGGCGACAATGGGGTCTAATTACTTTTATCTAATGACAGATATAGTATGGAAAGACGTGATGACAGTTGAAGCAGTCGAATTACACATTTTAAAACATGCCGTATAATACATTGGAAGTAATACGAAATAATCATTATAATATAATATTATGATATTGAACAGCTTTAGTGTGAGTTTTGTACTAAAGTAATTATTATAACTAACATTATCACTATTAATATTCGCCGGAGCGGACCCCGCGGCCCGCGCTCCGGTAGATTGTCTAACTTAACAACTTAAAACTAAGTCTTCAATTATGCCAACATTTTAAACCTTATCAGCATCTATATAAAGTTCATTATCACCTCACTGAAGATTCATAAAACACAGTAGGTACGATGATGATGCCTTTCGTATTATTCATACGCGTGCGTATTAAGTCGATTTTATGTTAACATTTTTATAATATGCACCGTATTGCCGGAATGTGTAAGTACTTTATACATAATGTAAATAGTGTTCCGGCGTATTATAAATATATTCTACTATAATAATTACATAGTTTTGTGAATATTTTATAATTCCTCCTCTAGACTACATTCAAGGCAACATTTATACTAAGGGGTCAAATTCAGTATTATCATTGTTGGTAATAGTTAATTTTATATTTAGTATATTAAAGTACATTTTTCAATAGTAAATAGTAAATATTCTTTCACGTTGTGTATAATGAAATTCTAAACAAATGAAAATCTAATGAAAAAATGAGACATATTGAGCTCTTACACGAACATAGATCTTAGAAGTGTCCCCAGTGCTCCCCACGGAGCTTTCAATGGGGCAAGCGCACAGAAGCGTGGCCGCGCGCCAATTTCACATAAATTTCATTATTATCATATATGTACGCATATTTGAATGAACTCTACTCTATGTAATGCATTTACAGTAAACGTTCAAAACAGTGAAATAAAATTGAAATTTTCACCCTGAAATATACAAGAACATGTAGGTATTATAATATAAAACTGATAATATTTCAATGTTCAATGAAAAACTAAAACTTTTTACTTATCGACAATAAAACCTTTTTTTTAATCAATCAATAAATTACGTTACAATAAAATAAATTACATGTATTATTTAAACACGACTTATTTATAATAGTTTAGATGTGATGATATCATTAGTACACACTATTAGTATATAAATATTAATTAATGTTATAAAATTAAAAATTAATAATAACCATTGCCATGTTTGCTATGTATTGCAACAGAACCGAACGCTAACCGCACACGAGCGCACACTCACACTTGCACAAGCATTTCCTTGTGTGTGGTTCCTTCATTAGACCGCTGTTTTATCAATGTTCTTAAATGTTTCACTTGATGTTGATTTTATTCGAAACAAACATGAGCCGTCACGGGACGCCTGGCAGATGTGAAACATCATGTTCGTACAAGTAATAATAAACATAAAAGACGGCATTACTACAGGAACTTATTATAGCATAATGAAAACAATGAAGAAAATGATGACTTTATTTAATAAAGATTCAAAGATTCGTCGCACAATACTGGAACGCGTAAGCGATGCGTTCGCCACGGCGCTTACGTCCTTTTTACGGCGAATCGCCACGGCAAGCGTCTCGCCACGCCAACGATCCGGTCTATATCCGCGCCAATAGATGTTCGCGGGAGAGGGGTGGCCCTTTACCTCGGTACTTGTGCAAGAACAAGATTGCATCTCGCGCGCGTCTCCCACAATACATACATGTTATATGCACGCTACCACGTATACATACTCTAAGAATAAATGCATTTTTCGCTCACGAAAGAATCAGTTGACCCTGTAATTGTTATACAAAGATGGAGTTATATCTTTTAATTAAATGTTATAATAATTATTATACTCATTTATTTATTTAATATCTATTACCGTTTACAAATCTATATCGTTATCCACTAGTCATTATTAATATTAATGTTCACTTGACAGTGTATTGTCATTCATATCCTCACTGATATCATATTTTTTGCCACCTATCATAATAGGATAATAGGAAAAGTGTAATCATTATATTGTACAACAATGTGAATTGTAATAAATCATTCATTGTAATGTCATTATGAACAAATTAGAAAAAGATATTTCTTCCTAAGACTGGTGAGCAATAAAAATAAAATAACAAGCAACTGTTAATAGTTGGCCACTAAACTGAAATAACAAGAAAAACAAGACTACTTCAACGGACTTACTTGTGCTGGTAGAAAAAATTAGTGAAAAAGAAAAAACTAAAAAAAATTATTTAAATGCATCACAACCATTTATTTGAATATAAAAATTAATGCAGTGTTGTGAGGTTGAACGAGAACCAAAACAGGAGGCTACATATGTATTATACTTAAGTATCACTAAATACATACATATTATACATATTGATAATAATATTGTACGACATATACATATATATAGAAAAATACAATATCTAACAGTAAATATGTATAATATGATTTTTGTGTTAGTTTGCGGATCACAACTTTGTTCTAGAGTCAATTTATTTTCAAAAGACAATTACAAAGAAATATTCTTAATTACGAGGGAAGGAAAATCCAAAACATTTCCCGATACCGATGTTAATTAAATGAAAAGTAACTCACATTATTTCGTTACGAGATTTTGAACTCTTTTAAGGTCATCGAGGGAGGGAGCAAGGTTATCAAGGTATCACAATATAAAATTCTATGCTAAATCTTAATGTGCAGGCTCGAGCTAAGGAGTATTTATACAGTTTCCATGGTAAGAATGGAAAATAAAGATGCACCACGGCACTAAGCTCTGATAATTTTTTAACATCCAAAGCAATAATAATCAGCTTGTAAACTTTACCTACTCATTGAGATAAATTATTCGTACTTTTCGTCTAAAGTTTTGTATGTGACCCGTTTGAAAACAATGGGGTCAAAGAAACACAACGGAATCTAAAGAACTCCAAAAGATATCAAAACAATTGGTGTCAATGAACTCTCGATCATACTGCACATAAACACTCCTTAGCCGGCTCATAATGGACCTTCTAAAACTACTCTACAACTATAACAAGTATTATACAAACTAAACGATCCGACAATTTGTTCGAATCACGTTCTTTGTGGAGTTCGTCACGGTATATAACATTGATAGACCTTTGGGTGCTTCTCAAGTCGATATATATGTGTGTGTGTGTGTGTGTGTGTGTGTGTGTAATACGGACGTGTAGTAACGTTGACAGCCAAATATTCCGATATGTAACGAACGATGAAAATATGGGACACACTGTAATAAATTCGTTTCAAATATTTCTAAAACATGCATCAGGGATTGATGAAACTTCAACCGAACTACATCGAGAGCTTTGCAAAAAATAATCAATTTTCTATTATAATGCCAGCTGATCTGTAAACTGGTCAAGATGGAAAGGGGTTGAAATATTAATTAACCCTTAAGGTTCAAATATTTAATTAATCCCGGATGCACTCAGCAGTAAAATAGCAGTGTGTCCGTATCCAATATTGAGGATATTATATGAAAATATGTATACAATCTTAGAGTAAGGAATGTCCTCAGTTATGAAGCTCACAGCTTGCCGTCATGGAAGACTCTTACGATAATAGTATTCCATTGCACAAAATATACAGACAACAACGAACGAATACGCGCGCTCCATGCGCAGTTACTAGTAAAATCGTTATTATTTAACAATATTCAATTGTACATATATAACCGAAGCAGTACGAGCGAGCTATCTTCAACTGTTTTAATTAATAACAATCATTCCAGCTAATGTATGAGGCCAGGGGCGAAGGGCCCCGGCGGCGCCACCGACACAACACATGTCACAAATCTCATCACGTATAGTATGAACGTGTTTTTCATTTTATTGGTCCTTCGAGGCAGCTACGTTTAAACTCATCCAAAGTTTATAAATGAACAGCTACAATCCACAGTCGTACATATGGACGTGCAAGCGCTATCTAGATAGAACTAGGACACCGTTCCGCCCCCTATGATTTTTGTTTTTTTTTTATAAGGACGTTGGTAGGAAACAGATATGTTTTTAATGACAGGCCAGCATCGACCACTTCGACTAAATACGTATTTGAACTAAGAAAACCCAGATATATGTAATTATTACGAACTGGACAACCACCGAACTAAATAATGTCTACTATAACAAAAACTAACTATTCGTTTACTTAATGGACTTTTAGAAATATAACAACGACAAATGATTAATTCATTTTGTCCGACGCTTTCGTTGGTTCCTGATGTTTCATATATAATTTTTTTAAATAACATTTTTCAAACAATTTTCCTTAAATCATAGGCTTGTGAAAATACAATTTAAAATCTTTTTTTTTTAATTGATTTCATATTAACAGCACAGTTAAAACAGAAAACAATATCATTTTCTGGCGAAATTTTTGTTGCACTGAGGGTACTTGTAGCTACACTAAGAAGTTAAGGACATCCTCTCAAGAAAATAATGGATACTAATGTTATTAACTGACCTTTTCATTAAATGTAATAAACGACATATTTTTCTAAGTTTGAAGTCAAATGTAGTCACCATTTTAGGCTAAAATATAGCTCTCAAACAGAAACTAAATATATTATGCGAGAAAAGAAGCCACAGTAAAAGGAGTCCAAATTAATTACCATTTTCTAAAGGCAAAAATATATTTCGAAATCGGGGCTGCCTAACCGAATGAAGTTGATAATATGAATGTATGTATAAAATATAATAAAAAGAGGCATCCGTTTATTTTGCATCATATTACGTACATAAAAGCAGTCTTACCAACATAAACGGTAGCTCCTAGTTACGGTGTCTTCTCCTAAAGCTTATAACGCTCTTCACGTTGGTCAGGTAATAAAATGGTTCCCGCAACACAAACATAATAATATCAACGTTTAAAGGCACCCTAAATCCGCTGCCGCTACCACCCCCGCCGGAGGGGCAGGGGAGGGGGTCCGCCGTATACCACCACTCAGACTGCCCGACATTCAGTATATATTGTAATATGTATGTTAACTAGTGGGTTGACTACACAGGCCGCTGGGGGAGCGGAAGATATGTACTGACTATTGTTATTAACCATAGACATTTTGATAATATTTGAAAATAATGATAAAAAAAGTATTCTATTATGCAATACGTCAAGGAGCACAAAGATTCCATAGTGACACGGGTCACATATCCCACTGAGGTCACGGTAACTGATAACAATTCTTTCACTTCATTATGATGAATAAAGAGTACAGTAACAGATCAAACACAGCGTCAAGCACACTTTGTTAATATGTACCCTTGTTACTATAATATTATCAGTTCATCGTTTGAATGCCGTAGCGTTGTATACGAGCGCCGTTAGACAAGTCCGGTGGCGGGTGGCGGGGGTCGGGGCGGCGCGGCGGTCACCGGCGGCGCGCGGCCGTGAGATAGAGCAGCAGCGCGGCCAGCGCCAGCGCGCGCAGCAGCAGCGCGAGCGCGGCGGCCGCGTGCCGCGCCGCGCGCCGCAGCGCCGTGACGACCTCCGCCCGACATCATCCCGTGCCGCACTTGCCGCTCTCGAACACGCCCTGAGCACACGCCCTCGCCTTAGGCCCCGCGACACTCCTCGTTGCCGTTACTCTTTGTTGCTGTCGCCTGTTATTGTTTACTACGTGCTCGCTGCGAGCGGTACTCGTCGACGAAAAATGAAAAGCCTTTTTTTGAAGTATAGTGCCCAAAAGGACACATCCAAGTCGAACACAATTGCTACTTTAAAATGTAGTTACTTTGATGGAATTTATACAATCAACTCTCAGAAAGTTCTACTTGTCATTTTTCTACTAATATTAAAGAAATCGCTCGTCACGATGGGCCTTCGTTTTGTTTATTTGCAACCACAATGTAAACCATAGTTAACTTCGAACAATTTACAATCATTCGTCGCAATCGCTTTTACCTTTCTGAAGAAGGGCGAGAAGGCGATGAGACTGTCCTTGGTGAGAGGCGACGCGTACAGCGGGCAGCGCTGGTCGGCCGAGCAGACGGTCAGCAGCCGCCGCAGGAACGTCTCCAGCTGCGGCCGGCGCGAGCGCGCCAGCGCCTCCGACGACCACAGCGCGCGCCCGGGGAACGGGATAGCCGCCACCTGCCAGTATTATTACTGTCATACCATCACGTCACAACACATCCGATATGTAGAGAACACCGACGGCCCGATATCTCTATGTTACATTACCTGAAATTATTAAATAATGGAATGTCTTAAAGGATCCAATTGTTCTAGATTCATCAAGCCCGGCACCGTCTAGACGTGCATTTCTGTTATTAAAAAAATGACGTTAACTTTTTTTTTTCAATGACACGGCCATATGATATATGATTTCTAGGGTTCCGTACCCAAAGGGTAAAACGGGACCCTATTACTAAGACTCCGCTGTCTGTCCATCCGTCCGTCTGTCTGTCTCCGGGCTGTATCTCATAAACCGTGATAGCTAGAAAGCTGACATTTTCACAAATGATGTATTTCCCTTGCCGCTATAACAACAAATACTAAAAATTAAAAATATATTTATATTAAGGTGGGTCCCCATACAATAAACGTGTTTTTTGCTCAATATTAAAAAAACGGTAACAGGTAGACGCTTCAAATTTTCACAGAATATTTACTTGTATATTACCTTTTAAAATAAATATTTAAATAACAATAAACGCGATTATAGATGATAGTACGGAACCCTTCGTGTCCGACTCGCACTTGGCCGGTTTTTCTTCTTATTGAAGTAACTGATATCGCTTTTTAAAATTGTGTCTTAACGTTTAGTAGAAAGCGAATTCATTCGCGCAATTAAAAGTATTGCGATATAATTGAATATTCAATAAGGAAAAAAAATAATGCATGTATGTTTTGATATTTCGTTACGAATAGTGAAAACTTTTGTGTAGTATTTGAAGAAAGAATAAAATAGATTTTGAAATGTCCGTTTTTTTCAGTACTTAGAAGCCTAAAAATGCGTTGTGATTTTTAATGCTCAATCGTGTGCGGCACGTCTGCTCGGTCCCCTGGTCCAATGAGCAATGACGATGTTTTATCCGACTACCCTACATTTCGGATCTTTTTCAAACTTGTTATTGAACAATTTTGTATTTAAAAGTAACTCGTAAAAACATGTTTGTTTGGCGTAATACACTGATTAGCAGATAATATGAAATTACACACCAATATTGAGTTATCGTCAGTGAAAACATCTGTAGCGTTTAGAGTTTAACTGTTACAAATATAACGCTGCTATCTGTTGATAAATATTTATCAGTCAGTCTGTTTGGCTTCTTGGGCAATGCTCTCGATATTAGTCATAGGTAAGGTTAATAAATAATTTGTTTTTAAGCCACTGCTTTTTACAGGTTTGTGATTTGAGCAACATTCTGGTATCTTGGTCGTGATTCTGACTGAAATTGGAGGTCGTTTGATTTATACAGGTACAAATAATTATTGATTAAGTTATTGCATCACGTAGCTTGACAATGTTATTGAAATAATTGATCTGTTGATGTCCTTTTTAATAAGATATTAGAGTATTATTTGTTTGTAAAATCTCTATAGAGGTGATATAGTCACTGGGCAGTAAACCCGTTTTTGGTAAAAAAAAAAATGTTCGAAATAATTTGAATTTGCTTTTAACGGACAATAGAACATCTAATTTTCATGACTGTCGTTAATAATGGACTGATCCCATAGACATCAGGGTCCAATCGATATCTCAATTGACATTGTTAATTGACAAGGTCTAGGCGCGTTCCACGGTTGGCTACACGTGGCTAGCTAGGGTTGCCACTCGTCTCCAAGCCGAGCTTAGTTGCCACTTGGATTTTAGATTGATGACCCTATATATATGTCGTCACAAAAGAAAAAAAATTGAAACAAAAATTACATTAAAAGGAAAAGTGAAATTAATAAACGAATAAGAAATATATAAATTCTTGACACTCTTTTTTCTTTCATGTTTCGATGACCAGCTAGTTGACTGGCAGGCAATAACCGAAGCATGATTGACGATTAATAATACAATCAAAGAGAATATAGAACTCATTATAGATTGAAAGCGATACTCTCAATGTTCCGATTGTGATTCTTAATAAAATTGATTCATTTATTCGATTCCAATCAATTGGGGCTTACTGTTTGCGTATCTGATTGAGCGATACTTTCATTATTGAAAGTTAAAAATGATTTAAGTTCTTCTGTAATCAAAATTTCTACTTGTGGATATCAAAATATGGATTGATCTAGCAATTCTGAAAAATCTTTCTATAGCTATGTACAAATAAACGCTTTAGTTATAGGAGAATTGGTTAATTAATAGCAATAATATACAAATAAAGATTAATAACTTTAGTTTCTGTTAAACCTAATAGTATTTCGTTTAAGTAAATGCTTTCTGGCAATACGTAATCTATATACTTATAATAAATCTGTACCGAGGTCAATTCTGTACATGAAATATATTTCCAAAATAACTATCAGGGGGTGATTACGGATCGATACTGATGCCAAAAAAGCAATCAGTAAAATTTTTGTCTGTCTGTACAACCGTTATAGAAACAAAAACTACTCGACGGATTTTAACGAAACTTGGTACAATTATTTTTCATACTCCTGAGCTGG
>DWGJ01002072.1:0-17076 GCA_018246895.1 Aspitha aspitha aspitha | reverse complement strand
TAGCGGAGCGAGCTTTCTATGCTATTGGTTTTTAAACACATTCCTCGCTACGCATCCTCGCACATCCCTGGTGGAAACGCACCCTAAGAGTCATATCGGGTAACAGAGCAGCATGCAAATATCCCAGCGTGCGCGAGCATCTCGCCGTGCTATCAGCGCTGCGTATTACAATAACTCCATTGAATAACTTGAAACTATTTGCTTGGAAAGTGTACGTCTATGATTTATGGTTCGCCCCTCCGACCACAGATTGTATAATATGCAGAAATGACGTTTTTTTATACACTTAGTTTAGCAAACAGGCAGACGTGCTGCTTGATGGTGAGTGGTCATCATCACCTATGAACATTTGCAAAATCCCAAGAGTATCCAATGCCTTGCAAGCTTTAATTTACTATTAATTATATAATTTATATTGTGTCTGGGCGTAATAAAAATATCTATATAAGTACTATATCGTATGTATATTTATGTTTATCACCGGTCCGGTCACCACAACACAGGCATTAAGTCTAATTTGGGCTCAGACAGCCGCGTGTGGAACTGTCCCCAGTTATTTATTTATTATTCTATTCGGCAGCCGATCTGCGGTGCGGTTGCGCCGCTGAGCGCCGCGACCCACTGTTCCCACGGCAACCGTTCACATCGCAAGCACTCAAACCGCTGATTTATTGAGACAACTTGCTCGTGTCGTTTGCGTCTCGCTCGCACTCCTCAAGCATCAAAAACGTGAAAATAAACAGACTGTCGCCAGGGCCTGATTAACCTTTAGGCTAATTAGACTGCAGCCTAGGGCGCGAGGATCGGGGGGGCGCGATGAAATCGTATCTTTGCAAGCACTATACATCTAGTTTAATTACGTATACTCTACATATTTCAACTAAACCGAGAAAAAACACTAAAACTAAATGCGCTGTAAACGAACGAATAGTATGACTACGAATCATGTTAAGTTTTTTACAAATAAAGACATAAGTAAGTAATATACTACTGTTGTCGACCGTAACACACATTATTAGCCTAGGGCGGTCAGAACTCTTGATCAGCCGCTGCTTATAAGCATTGCATCATATGTTTATCAGTTATCCGGTCACCATAACACGGGCATTTAGTTGCCCAATTTGGGATCAGATGGCCGTGTGTCAAATGTTTCACCGATCACCACTCACAACGAATTAATTCATATTATATCAATGTCGTTATAGAAAATTATGTTTTTTTATTTATGTTGATAATAAATGTTTAATATTATTACACACTAATTGTGCTCGTGGCTTCGCCCCCCTAGAAATCACTGTTCCCGTTTTTGCAACATTTGTCATTGCTGCTCCACTCCCGGGTGGGAATCGAACCCACGACCTCCGGTTTTGCAGTCAGGGTCTGTCTCGACTCGCCAGTCGATTTAGTAATAGGTATGTAGTATCTAGTAGTATTGAAAAAAGACAAGACAAAAACAAAGACATTTATTTGCACAAATATGGGTACATTTAAAGATTTTGTAGAATTGTTAGTTCACTCCATATTTTGCCTTTTACGGCGTACAAATCCTATTCCGTTGTTTAACAGAATGTTCGAAAAGTCCCAGATTGTAATTACCCACATACTCGTGTGTGTAAAATTATTAGCTGTTCCCAATTTTGTGCACGGATCACCAAAACACACAAAAGAACCATGAAAAAAATGTCACAATGGATCTGGCACGCAATCTTAGAATCCAATATCTCGACACAATCGATTCCATTTTTTTTGAACTTACCTCTTTGTTATTTTAGGCTCCGCTACCCATTGACCGTTTTTGTGTATGAATACAGACACACGAATTATTTTTTGATAGAAATATTCGCAACTGATTAGAAATCATAGATCAAATGTAATGCCCTAATTTTACACTCTAATATACATGTTACCTGTACTGTACATTATGAAATACATAAATTATTTCTAACCACATTTCGGCAAATATCAAGTTAAACTTGTTAAACATGAAACTATTTATCGCAAAAGAAGATTGCATTGATAAGGTCGAACTTTACATACGAGTACATAGGCCGATAAACTTAAACTGATTTTTACAACTGTTTTTACGAACTGCGTGCGAAAGAAATAGGAAGCAATACGTATAATATTTGTAAAAATAGTAGAAAATCATAATAAATATTCAGTTTCAATACTTACGTTTTATTACTTTAAGGGATAAAACCGAATCACAAATGTTTGAATAGATAAAAGATAAAAAAGTGGATTTTACGAATGCATCCGCGCCAGTGTTCGATTCTATTGGTCGCAGACTCCGGCTGGCGGCGACACGCCGCATTGTCCAAACAGAAACGAGACAATCTCTGTTTCTTTCTTTTATCTTTTGTTCCCGTCACAATGGCGGGTCGGCCAAGGCATTTTGGATACCTATTGCGATCAATTATATCTGTGGCCCGTGGAAAATTTCATATTTATATCTATAATATCCCTCGTTTGTTGCGTAGCGACTTTTTGAGTTTTATCAAAGATCTCAAGGACCTTTGCTTTAAGGCGAAGTTCACTTTTTATGATACTTATAATATAATTGTTAACATTCAGCGACAGTCAAAATCGAGGCTTAAGTTTAGCTAGATCATAATGTTAGTCTCATAAAACCAATACCTATACCTATGAATTTTGCGATCGAAAATTGCGGTTTTTCCGCCGATATGCAAACCACAATCATATCTGCAAAGTACCTATAGGTTAGTTGCGCTGCTCATTTTGTGTCAGTCAGCATGATGTTGAGAAAGATTTTTACTATATTATATGTGGGGGCACGGCAGTGCCCCCGCCGAGTCGAGAAGCGCACGGTCGTACCATCCTTTTCTGGAATATTATGTATTTACTTGTACCAATTATTTTACTTTTTTCAGAGCTTTTTTAGTTTACCGCCCTTAATCGGTAAAGCTATAGGCCATAAGATAATAGCAGAGGAAGATAAATATATGGTATAGTAATTCAGGTGTTAAAATCTGTAGAATCCATATTATAGTAACATCTTTTGATGGTTCACACATTCTTTATTTATACATGTGTCATATTTCTGATCTTTTCGCTTCAGTGGGAAAAATATTATATTAATTGCTTTCATGCGTATTCCGAATATCAATATTCCCATGCGTAACCCACGGGATCAATTCCCAATAACAATATCGTCCAGTCTGTTGCCTCATAGTATGGAGCACCGTCTCAACAATCGAGTATCTAATCTCGGGATTGCGCAAGCCCAAGGTTCCGATTTGTTAGCATTGTTGGATAACGGGCATCGCGTATTATCCATTCATATCATAACGTTTATAAATACGTTTCACGAAGCCATTGTGGACGTTGTCTCTCCCCGAGGATATCGCGAACAAAGCGTCCTTCATAAAGGCGAGCTCACAAAGCGACTCGTAACCCGTCATTTTTGTACCTATTGGCTATTTTATGACAATAACTCTATTGTTGGCCTCCGATTGTATTGGCGGCATTGTGTCCGTAGGAATTCGCGAAACTGGAATTGTCTCAGCTAACGAACTCCGCTCCGGGCTGTCTCTCTCTCGAAGCACCCGAAGGAAGGCGCTTGAAAGAAGCGGCACATTATAATGATATTCGTGTTCTGTTCATTCATGTGTACGCTGTACACTGACCTAAATTTTTAAAGATTCTGACTGCATATTGTTATTTATTTCATTGTTGTTGTATTTAAATATGTTTTTAACAGGACCATCGTGAACTTCGCGAAACTCATGAAACTAATCGTTTATCAGTGTTAAGTAATGTAACAATTAAAATGTCGTATAGTTGTTCTGTGACTGTGTTACAATGTTCTTTGAAATATGTACCTACTACAGGAAGCTTAAAACAAGTATTACGTCCAGTACCTTGTGTTGCCCATTCATGGTTTTGTCAGTTGTTTGCGCCAACATTGGCCAGAGCGCGTGATAATATTTGGTTTCCCCGCAACCTGCTTTTGTAGTTTCGCTCCGTCCAGCCACTCGAGAGCGAGCTCATTGTTTGTGGAGACAACTGAAGAAATTTCTAAGGTTTGTATTTTTAAGCCTCTTTCGGCTTCTGTATGTTGGTGAATGGCTCCTGTTATACAAACAGCACCAATTATGACGATGTCGACTGTTTAGCTTACTTCATGGGATACATTCACGTTTCTTCGGCGAATCATTGTTGAATTTTTCGTGTGAAACCATGTTTATGAGTAACTGGGTCGCTTCATCCAATTATATTAGTAGGTGCGATTCTATATTCAACAGTATTTATTTGATTGGAAGGAGTACATTTTTGGTTACAATTCAAATAAAATCAGTCAAATTTCGATACGAAAACGAAGTTATTATTCACTCGTAGGGTTTTATATATACACGTGAGTTGTTGGTAAATAAATATCGTGAGAATTTCACACATCGACACCCATTGTTGATACCATTCAGAAGAGGCATTAGTACGGAAAAACTAAGTCATGCGATAATCTTGGATTTGTCTGTTAACAGAATTGTTTCATTGATAGCAAAAGCGTCATTGTAGTTCTTATTATACTTAACATAGAGTTGAAATTGGCTTCGAATGAAATGCCTTGATCGTTGCCTGTGATTTAGTTTATAATAATATAGCACCCTTTGCTTTTATAGAATTAGCGTCCCTTGTCTTACGCGATTGTGGTCAGATAACAAAGAATATTGGATTGGAATTGAATTTGATTTACGAATCTCATTGTGTTTGAGTTGCTTTTTTTCTTTAACTGAGCGACAGTGTTCATGGTTATTAAGTTTTTCAAATATTCCTATTACATTCACACAAAAGGGATCGGTATATGTTCAATCTTTATATAGCCCATTCCTTGTATTTTTGTCTTTACATTTCCCTTCGTCAACTAAGTTTACATGACTATCAAGGTACTTGGTATTCCTTATGAAATTTGTACGACCATTTCTTGACTGACAAACGATGGATTTAATTACAGTCCCCTTGCCATATTTACCGCCATTAAACAATGTCTTTAAGCCATTATTAACAGACGAGATACAAACAAATTCATAATAGATTTTTCGTTCGTCGTTATTCGATTTGTAAAAAAGCTCCCATACCGACGTTTCATTACGAGAGCCAGCTTGACTCTTAAAGTAGCAATTAGGGAACACACTTAAAACTAAGATTTCGTTACAATAAAAAGAGTCGACTCCCAATTACTCAGCACCGTGTTTCGAGTGCCATTGCACCGAAAATTTACGACATTAATTGTACAATTATTTCTTTCCATTGTATTACATAGAACGGTAGTACGTTTCTTTGTGGCGAGTGCGGTGACTGGCACGTGGTCGAATAAAGGACCACTTTATCGACCACTCATTACAATTTAATGGTCTTACGTTAAAAAAAGATCTTGACGTACACGGTGACGTCAAAGTTACCGTTGCAACGCCGCAGACGAATATGGCTCCTGCTGCGTGCTATTACGTGTTGCCTTAGATGAACGCAGTGGTTTGTGCGCTAGGCGATGAAAGATTCGTTATTTAAATTTGACGGTTGGAGTGTGTCAGATAAATGGTCGACCTCGAAATCGGTTGTCCGGATTCACTGTACATAATTACAGTACAGTTTTTGTTTGGTCTGTGGCACGCCGCGCTCGGAAACTGTTCGGTGAAATTTATTTGTTTAATGACACGGGGAATAGTAAAGTAAAATTGTTTTATTACCTTATCGTCACTATCTCTCTATTCTCAGTCTGTAGTTTGTTTGCATTTCATATTCCGTGTGATAACATAAAATTGTGTACTCTCTGCATACACTTATCCCTATTTTCTATAAGAGATAGGTAGTCGCTTCGGGAGAACATAACAAATGTACTAGGTAGAGAAATTTCTACCAGTTAACCTTTTAATTCCTCTCTGACTTTTATCAGTCGTCATAAATGTATTATTACAGGTCTTTTTCGTGATCTTATCGGTGACCGGACAGCCGATAAACATACATATATACAGACAATAAAATACCTATAGACATTTTTATTACGCCCTGATACAGAACAAGCAAATACGCCCATCACACAAATTTTTATCTTGTTTGGGAAACGAACTCACGACCTCCGGTTTTGCAGTCAGGATCTGTAACGACTCGACCGCTAGCCCAGTCAAATAAATATATAATACCTAGTGATAAACACGTACAAATAATACACAATCGAATTCCTACACATTCGTTTGAGACGACACCGTTCAAACATGTCTCAGTGTATGACAATTTAAGATGAACTCAAATACCTTTGTCATATAAAAAAACATCAATAGGACGCCGCTTATAACGAATAGAATTGAATAGTGTGGCATTAGGGAACCAGTTCGGCTGTAAGCTACCCAACCGGCCAGACATGCCGACGCCGGACGATCCACTATGAAACAGATTAAAAATCACTGCATCTCATTCTATAACGTATCGTCTAGATGTACCTCCGATTTGTTATTACTCAAACTGTAGGGTATAAGTGCGATAATTTAATGGAGAAGCTGAAATTGCTTTGACAGTTTTCACCAAATAGTTACTTATATACTAAACTTAGCAGACAGGAACAACCATCTTATTGGAATAAGGTCCAAAGACTGAGAAAGGGTAATTAAATAGCTAGGTACCTGTAGTATAGCTATGTCTATAGTAAGATACAGTTGTTTATAAAACGGCGAATTGTAAAACGCATTTCTAGCACCAAATTCGTTGGTAGGTATGTGTTCAAGCATTGATATTCGAACATTCGCTGTTTCATAAAATATAATGTTGTAAAGGTAATTAAAGGCTTTATTAAACATAATTCACAATCAACATCTATTAATGACTAGTCACTATTTTAAATGACCACAGAGAATGTGTTTAAAAGAGTGCTCTACAAAAATATGTAAAGGGCTGGACGGAGCTTCTTAAACAGGTGTGCCAACTGTTTGAGTTTTGTGACCTAAAAACTGCCGCCGCTGCCTTATGAGATGCTCACGGAAAGGCGAATTTCGACGTTATTCTGAGTGACATTGAGTGTAATTTAGCTTGTATTTTCGTTTCCTATTAAAGTGATTAGAAGTAGCCAACCCGAAGTCCGCTCAATGAAAGTTTTTCAACCTACTTAGTGCTATTTTGTTTTATTTGTGAGATACACATGTTTTTTGTAAGAAGCGCGGCGCATTCCACTTTATTAATAACAACCTATTCGAGATTGTATCGCGATATGAAAGGGTGTTTTGGGATTTCTCAACAGACTATCTCTTCCTTGATAAATTCTCTTTTGACACGTAATTAAATCTTTTGAAGCAAATATTTTAGTTTATGACGAATTTTGATTTGATATACTTACACATAATTTTTATTTTGTCAAAACAGTTAGTATTTTTTGCTAATGTTTAATGTTTGACATTTTTTGTTAATTATTGAACCTAATATTCAGTTCAAGTTTCAATTCACACAGTTAATATATAATGTTTCACAAAATTTTAAATGCTTGTTTATGTTTAATAACCGATAATTAAGAAAAAATGTTTTAAAAATATACTGGGAATGTATATTTTTATTACCTATAATTTGTTATTAAAGGCTCCAGTATATTCTAGCTGTTCTCAGAACGAATGAGGTATGAGACAGTATTAAAATATTCTAAACTAAAAAAACTGATAGGTTTCCTTGAAATAGTTTATTTATTTAATTTTGTAACAATCATCGCTTAATACCTGTCTCACTTTGATTTTATTCATAACTCGGCTTTATTTGTGCAATAAAAAAACAGGATATAAACAATTATATAAAACAGCTTCTTGTTCTGATCTGCAAACGGAAATCCCATATCATATCCATAAACCATTGTATCGTTAATATTAATAACCTCTTCATATGCGCATGAGTTGTTTTGCGCAAAGACGCCGCCCGTTTTACGAAGTGCCGGCGTGAGTTTTGATTTTTTTTTAAAAACGAATGAAAAAAAACACAAACGAGGTAAACGCTCGATTATCTCTGTTACATCATAGACGATTTCGATATTTTCATTGTTTGTGATCGTGCACATATATTAACAGGGTGCTTTACTTACGTTCGATCTGAATTGAATTTTATCTTTTTGTAATATAGCTGATTTTCACGTACCGTGATTCGCTTCTAAATCATTAAGCACCGTTCACATCCGCGGGTCGTTTCATTCTGCACCATTTAGCGCATCGGATCGCAAGTTTGCACAACAATCGTCCACAATCGCTCTTTACTCGAATCGATGTTTTTTTTGTATTCCCTTTTTATTCTCGACGCGTCCGTAAATACTTTTGTTCGAACGATATAATAATACGTGTTTCTATGGCGCTTTATGTTTCGTATAACCGGTCGCGTGGAAATTTGATTAGTTTTGTGCACATGGCCTAATAGCTGTCGTTTACGCGATTACCGAACTCGTAAATCACTGAATGGCTATTGTGTTTTATTGAAATTAACAAAGTTTACATGAAAAGTAAAAACAATAGAATCACAAGTAACCAGCAGTCACAAATCCGACATCTGCATCCGATCGCTAATAGGACTATAGGAATAGGATTGTTAATGTAACTTAATGTGTTTCCAAGTCTTTCTATTTGCGTGAATCAGATCCATTCAGTTTAATCAACTTTTAATAAGAACTTTATGATTTATCAAATATTCACCATTTTGTTATGTTAAAATCAATAAGTGATAGAACTTTACTGGATTTGTTGAAATATGCGCAACAGAATAGCACACAGCTGAGCAGAAAAACTCACGAAGAATTAAAAAAAGCTCCATAAAATCTATTGAGCATGTGTTCAAAAACAAAATTGTGTACATTGATAAATAATTATAATGATACATATGAGGCATTTATCATCATCCAATGATAACTATAAAGTGACAATTTATACGTTTCAGAGCTAAACGAGTATCGGTCTTGAATCGGACTTAGGTATTTTAATCGGCGGCAACAAAAGGCCGGGCACAATATATCCACGCGATTACCGGATGCGAGGGTGACATGATAAAAACCCCTTTTTTTGAGTGTTAATGCCGTGACAAATGTCGAATTTATGCGAGTGAAGTGGCTGCGGATGTCCCGCTGCGCGCACCTTCTCACCACCAAACGACTACACACTGACCTGGAGGTAAGGGCGCGTTCACACTTTGCTGCTCGTACCAAGCGAATGTACTCGTACCAAAACAGCATTGATGGATGATGGATGACTTATGGATGTTTGGAAAATTTTGCATCCGTTTTCTAAGTTGGCAACCTCCTAAGTATATATTTTGAACGGATTTTTTTATGGGGCGAAAACCAATTCGATGGAGTCTTTAAGAAAATATGTGAGCTATATAAACAAGGTAAATTAGGTTCCTTTTTCCTCACACAATTACGTATTAAGGTAAGGATGATGTAAAGTGATTGAGTTAAACTGAATGATTCTCCTCAAAATATTCCAACAGTAGTTTATCATGGTCAGTGGGTATACTCCTTAACATTGTTTCGAATGCGGGTTACAACGCAACGCTGGTCATTTCGCGGTAGACAAGGACATATTCACGGACGTTGGGACAGCGATGATCATAAGATCGGTAGCGTTCTCCTGCTGCGTGTATTAAGATTGGTCAATGTTCTTAATATAGATGGAATTTTGAGTACGATTCTCAATTATGTACCCGCGATCAGTTTGATGAAAATTGCTTAATAAGATTTGATGAAAATTGCTTAATAAGATTTGATGAAAATTGATTAATAAGATTTGATGAAAATTGCTTAAAAATATTTGATGGAAATTGCGTAATATTTATGTGATGAGAATTGCTTAATATAATTTTATTTCATTTACCTAATATGATTCGTTGATATTATGAATGGCTTAGCATGTTACAGAATTTCCAGTTCAGTAGGATTCGATATGGGTACTGTAACATTATTATTGATTTTTCCAATTTCTAATTCAATAATCAATAATCATGTCAAATTTATGGCAACAAAGCTTTGTTCCTCTGTAAGTAATCTCCGTTTAAACTGGACAAAATAAGTTAAAAACATCGTTCATTTTGTTATGTTATTTTTGGGTTCTGCTCTTTGCCGTATCATAATAAAGAACAATGAATTATTCAACAGTATGAATATCTAAGGTAGACAACCAGAGCTAAGCTTGATGGCGTGATTGCCCAGCGGGACGTAAATCTTTTATTAGTTCCAAAAACAAAATAACTTTACATACACGTTGACACCTCACAGCCGCTTTTTCTTATTTACCATCGCATTTCTCATCGATATCACGATTTTCATCTTTAACCTCCTCAAAATAAAGGTCATCGTGTGTTTCGTTATTTGCAACGTTTATTTTGTCACCCATAATCCAGTGGCCACATTTTTATTGGAGCCAATTCTTAGCCTTAATTTAATTTGTGCACGAACTTGTATTTTGATTAATAAAGGACGCAAGGGGCGACACTTCTTACATTCTCGTTCGTTACGGATTTCTGATTTATTAGTGCATTAATTACGATGGAGCGGTTGTTTATCTTGAACTTTTTTGTTTATAAAAACTTTGTTTCAAACTTTATCATTTCAAAAACTAGGTACCTACTAAAATGTACAATGCAAACTTTTCCTTGGTTGATTTTTCCTCAAAATGTTGAAGTTTTCGTTAAATACGTACTCTGTGTAGTTGTTGTGTGCAATTTGATCTGATGATGGAGCGGAACCGACCCGTTAGTCCAATACTTAATTCTGACTGGTGAGCCGGCGGTGATCCATTTCCACCCGGGGCAAATATTTGTGAAATGAGCAAGACATATTGGTGTCTAGGTGAACAATTTATATCCTTTAACTATTTAGAAACCCATCAATATCTATAGTTTATCAGCTGTTTGGTCACCATAATACATTGCCCAATTTTCAATTACGTGTGTTCAGTTGTTCCAAGATTATTGTTAATCGTTTCTCATAAGTTTTTGCTGCAAAACGTTTGCTGGAATATCAATAAATTAATCTCAAAAAAACTTTTTAAAAACAACCTTTTTTTGGTATACTCCTCAGCAAGCCCTTTCATTTGATACCCATACTGTGGTAGTGCAGAAAAAATAACAAGTCTGCCATCTTGCATGATCCGCCATATTGGAATTAGAATGGCGTCACATAGCTAAGCGAGCATTGTCATCCAGAATAAGCGTGTAGCAAATTTTAGCTGAATCGGTTGAAGATAATCGGTCTATAATTCAGTCGCAATATCCCTCCCAGACAAACATAGATACATGTATATTTAGGTTACTAAGTTAATAAAAAGCTTGTAATAAATAGGTTTTTTTAGCATTGTAGTTATTAATTTACGCCCTTATCTCGCTATCAGTTCATCTTACTGGCACGATTGTCGCAAGCTCGATGAGACAAAAAGGCTTCCAATTCCTCCGAGAGGAGCGTTCAAGGCGCAGAACAAAAACCAAAACCCTGGACAGGCTTAATTTCTCACGGCTCGGCTGGCTGTACAAAAGTGGCATTTTGACATTTACTCGGTGGCCTAGCAGGGTTGTCGCCGATTTGAAATCACATGCGAAATATATGTTAATTTTCCGTTCCTGTATAGAAAAAAAAATATTTTTTTTTGTTTTTTAAGAGATTTTCACAAACATGCATTTCAATTTGCATTAAACATTTTAATAAATCAGATAACGAAGAATTATGGGATTACAAAGAAATCCGAGTCCACTTGAATACCTAACAAGATTGCTGTAATTTTCTGGAATATTTGAACAATTACGCATATAATGAAATCATTATCCTACCCCGTCACATAACCCCTACATAATGTTTTAGGCCTCGACTACTGTAATGGCTGTTCGTCTTCAAACGCCGTCTCAATTTACTCCGACGTGGCAGCCCTACGCTCCGGTCCGGAACCTCACGGAATGTTAATTGAACGTGATGCTATCTCGTAATAAGTCATTGTGTCGTACGGAGCGCATTACCGCGCGTGTGCTACCGCCTTTATAACTGTATCGGGAACATTTTCTTACAAATACAAAATAAATATGTATGAAGCCTTTAAATAAAATTATTACAAAATCTGTCAATGTTTTGTCTACTTTTAGTCTGTTTTGATGTTAATTCTTATTGCAATTGAAATGTAAACTTGGAACCTAATAAGCTATCTAGAAATCTATACTAATATTATAAAACTGAAGAATTTGAATAGCCAATTTATTGAGGAAGGCTACAGACTATATAACATCACGCTACGACTAATAGGAGTGGAGCAGCAATGAGAAATGTTGCAGAAACGGAAAAATATTGCTTTCCGCGCGTGTGAAGCCGCGAGCATAGCTAATAAGTCTAAAAATTTAATTTGGTACCTGGACGTCCAGATATGTTTGTTAATAAGTCTAGATACTTTCACGCTAGACCTCTGAGTTTACATGTTTAACTTACAAGTTACTTTGACCACCTACCATTTTATTGTTTATCATCAACACAACACACATAAATAAATAACTGGGGACAATTCCACACACGGCTGTCTGATCCCAAATTAGGCAATGTAATGCCTGTGTTATGGTGACCGGACAGCTGATAAACATACATATATACATACCACATAGTAGTTATATAGATATTTTTATTACGCCCAGACACAGAACAAACAAATGTGCTCATCACACAAGTATTTGTCCACAAAATTAATACAGTAACGTTATAACTAAGCGATACAAGGGTGTATATATATAATAGCTAGTGGAATTCCTCGCCAGCCAACCCTGACTGACGAGGAAATCGTCGTGTAGGTATACAAAATACTTATAATAATTAGGTCAATAGAAAGTACAATAGATATACCTGAACACAAAATTCATATCAACTTAATAGCAGTCGGTACAGATGTCCAATAGCGGCAGCAGCAAATTGTGACGGCTAGCTGCTCGTTTGCTACTTTGTTCTAAAAAAAACATTTGAAATCTGTCATAAACGTCAATGAATTAAATAAAATATATTTATCTATAAGAGCTGGAAGTTTTGAATCTTATATACAAATAGTGGATTCTATTTAATTTCTAATTAAACACGTGGTAGAAATAGACTCATTATCCCTCCAAGTGATGTTTTGAATTTCATGCAGGTACGAACGAGTACGTAGGGAATTTAACGAACTAATATGATCTAAGCAAATTTTCAAGACGCGTGCCACATTCTTGAACTTATACGAATTTTCCACTGAGCAGTTTCCAAGTAACTAACTAAGTAACTAGTTCCCAACTTGCTAATAATTAATTCACATTTAAGTAGCGGTCCCGGAAGATAGTTGAGCCATGATAATGAAATGGCTGAGGATTATCTCGCAAAATTCATTTTTTTTCAAATTAGAATCCTAGGATAAATTTGGACCAAATGACTGATTGAACTATATATAATTGTCTTGGTGTTCGTTTTAAAATGTAGCATGTCGAATATCTCAATCATCAACATTTTTTCAGACATATTAAAACGTGTATCTTTACATAAGAAGGCCTAAGTCCACCATTCGGACTGAACTGCCCAAATTCAGACACATTTGGAGAAATCTAAGGTCCCTTCGTGATGCGTATAATACATTAGAATGCTTTATATGGTAAAAAAGACGCAGCAAAAGGAACACAAAATGGATTTAACTGTAGTAATTGATAAGTAAAAGTTTAAAGAACATTCTCCTAAATATAGTCTGCTTATATGGATCCTCTTAATAGAACACACGAAGCACAAACCTTTTATTTTAAAACTCCAAATTGTAACACTTAATGAATGTTTACCGTGGGTCTCCAGTTGAAGCTAGACTTAGAGAAAAACAAGCCAGAGACGAAAATTCCCTGGGTAATGATATTAACATGTGGAAATTCTCAACTTTAGTATATCCTGGTTTATAATTTGCGATTCATTCGCGCACTCTTGGGACTGCTTTTGTATACGTGAGGCGGTTGCTGGATGACTGAAACAAACGGCCCCATGTTTCTTTATTAAAACCAATGTATTTTACGCAAAATTTTCATTGTGAAATAAGTTTCTAAAGCCCCCAAAGGAACAACAGATTGTGAAACTTTCCCGATGAATATAAAAGGGATTATGGAAATGGCTTATAAACTTCTTGTACTGTTTTCGGTAACACATTCATGGCTTGCGGGGATCATGCGAGGTGTTCGGCGTATGTTTTATCTTTATCGCCAGGTATTATTACTGTAAGTACGTTTCTCTTAAAATATCTCTACATATTTTCTTACAAGAATCTTTACTTTACATCGGAATGAATACTTTCGTTTTTATTATCTGTTGGGCGATTTGTTTTCGGGTTCGTACGTTCTTGTATCTATGTAATTGGCTCTTAAGAGGATTCACAAATCTTTCCTAGTGCACTAGTAACGTTTTATTCCTAAGACGTTTTCCAAATCAAATTAAAATGCTCCTTTTGCTATGGTTTTTGCTGTTAGCTTTATAGAACGAAATATTTTCAACACAATTCACAGAGCGCCGTCAATCTTCATAACGAATTAAATTTACCGCACCTCCTAACATGGTTTTATGAAAGTTACCACCGCTTCAAGTAATAATCCGATTTCGGAGTCTCCTTCATTAGTATGCAAAGCTGTATTAAATCTTTGTTATACAATTCTGTGTGACAGCTCTGCCTTTACGTACTTCAAATCCCTCTCTGCACGTTATTTACATGTATAAGCATTATTTGACCTATCACCCACGAACGACTAAAGCTATTGCTACATAATGACTGCGTCCAGCTATATTCCTTAATAGTCTACAAAACGAAAAGTTAATCAGTATACTTTTTATTGTTGTTATGAATATCTATAAAATCCAAAACTGATGACTGGTCGCTAAATATATCTTAGAATGAGTTTATTCCGCTGTTGTCATTGTCAATTGGGTTACCAGTTACTGCTGTATGAACTGCCTTTACACCCAATGATTTGTCAATGTTCTATACTAAAAAAAATTTGTACAATATTTTTAACAGTTCTCGAAAAACTGTTATCTTTGAAATGTTCAAACAGTTCACCAGTGTCATTGCTAATTTGGTCTCTTTTATCTACCTAACACATTAAAGTACTATACTTGTATATATCAGATGCGAAAACCAAAAAAACATATTTAATTACTAGTGTTTTTCAGCTAAAGTTACGCTTATGATAAATTGATGGCAATTTTGTTGAAGCCATTTCCAACACCTACACTAAAATGTAACCCTATTTCATAAGCACTTTCAGAAGTAATTGAAAATTAATTAAGTGTTCCTTAAAATACTACGCCGATGTTCTTCGTGTGTTATTCTAGCTCGAGTTCAAGTCAAGTTCCAGTTCTTGAATCTATCGAATCGAAAGGTCTGTCTTCCTAGAGTCAATATTATCTTTTGCTTCGATGGCGAAGCAATCTCGAGTCGGTATTTTTCTTCGCTATTGTACCTACATGTTAAAATTTTCTTGCGAGGCAAAAATAATTTCTAGTTTGATTTCATTACAAATACCAATTAGGTTGCTCATTAAAATGTATATTAGATACTTTATCATTTCACGCTTCAATGATGATTAAATACAGTGTAAAAGACCTGATATTATATTCATTTGGTATGTTAAAACTATTATTTGGTATGTTAAGACTATTCATTGTGAAATAAAAATTTTATTGTCCAATTTTTCTTCATTTAATTGTCTAAGTTGGAAACAGATGTAATATATAAAATTTATTCAATTAGTGATTGATTTATTATTATTTATTATTTTTTTTTTATATTTTTTTTTTTATTTATTTATTTATTTATTTATTTATGATTTATTTTTGTAAAAATAAAAACGATATATCAACCTAAATAGTTCGTATTCTTTCCCAATCCTTGACCAAAGAAACAGTAATAAATTGTCTGATAACGTTACCTTATCAGCAACTCAATTATGGTGTTGAAACGAAACAACTTATTCCCCTTCTTTTTATTGAGTGAAATTTATTTTCGCCGTCGGTTCGGTCGAAGGAATATTAATCTCGTTGGTGGCCATTGTGTTTCGAGCATTGAAAAGTCCTCTCTTTAATAATGTCACAATTTTATCAATTTACGTCATTTAGCGGCGTCTGTTCTGGACCGTTGTAATTTTCTATTTCATCCCTTTAAAATTTTGCTTTTGAGCAGTTTTTTAATAGCTATAGTCCTTGTTTCACAACGTTAGCGCAATTATGAACATGCTCTAGTAGTCTTATAAAAAATACAGTTGTAGGTATAAAGGCTAAAGAAAGATAATTCAAAGACTATAGAACAGAATAGGTCATTGATAATTAAGAACATTCATTTCATTACAAACATTAAGAATTATTTTTTACTCTTTTGGTACCTTTTCTCGGACATACCTACTCGTGTTTATAACGTTACTTATGAAATTATCACAAGAATAGAAGAATACAAACTGAAAATGGCTGTGGATATCATTGAAAATATAGATAAAACAAAAGTATTTCAAATTCAGTTTCATTTATGACTATGACATTTTAGACTGAATAACAAAACAGTAGTACAGCGCGAATGTTGTTATATGATGTGCATCTTATTTGGTGCACTGTATTTTTGACTGGACTTTTTATGTGTAGTAAAAGATTACAGAAAGAGCGTGACACATAATGGAGAAACATTATGCTTTTAGCAGCAAGAAGTTCACGGATGTACCTACTTAAATTTTGCTTGGTAGAAAGTTCAACGCTTTATCATACTACTCGTAGTGCAAAGAGCAGAAAAGTGTAAATTATGTTCTCAACTGTCCAAGAGGATATGAGAAAGAGTTCTGCCAGAGTCCAAATCTACATAATCTGAAAATTTTATTTTACAATTATTTTATTTTCATTGTCTTCCATGAGATAGTCATTTCATTGCAGTTCAATTTTATATTACAATCCATATAAGATAGGTATATTACATAAATTTGACGGGCCTCGTGGTCGAGTGGTCGGAGACCCTGACTGCAAAACCGGATTTCGTGAGTTCGATTCCCACCCAGGACAAACATTTGTGTGTTGAGCACATTTGTTTGTTCTGTGTCTGGGCGTAATAAAAATAT
>DWGJ01002071.1:0-17078 GCA_018246895.1 Aspitha aspitha aspitha | reverse complement strand
TTCAAAGCGTGAATCCAAAACTTCAGGTGTTTAAATTCCAAACCGATGATCTTCTTTATATATAAAAATGAATGTCTGTATGTCCTTTATAGAATCCTAAACTATGTATTGGATCATGCGATGATCTTTAACAAAGTTGTTGTGCATGAGCCCGCGAAGGTTTCTGAGTTGGTACGACCATTTTTCGACAGATGGTGCCACTGTCATTCCAATGAATTTATTTTAGTTAGTGGCGTATAGACGCGCGCAGAGTACAGATAGTTTTTTATAAAATCATTCGACCCCTATTTCGCGTCTTTGCGTAAAATATGTTTACAATAATTAGTATGTTTATAATAATCGTATGTATTAAGTAACTATCATTTTTATTGTGTCAATGGAAGTTATTAAGCTTACACGTGTAATTTGAGCGGACTAACTACGTATTAGTTGCATTATAATAATTTCCAATACTGTTGCTCAGTTAATGAACCCGAATAGCGTCTTATTAGCGTCGGCTTTAATTTAATTAGACAAATGAATTGGCGGCGAATGTGTTTTACCTACTCATAAATCCGGAAACTGAATCAATCCTGATGCGATCGATTTTTGCCTGATCGATCTGATCTGCGTTACCGGGGCAATGAACTTAATAAATCAAAATAAATAATAAAACTCTTCTTTGACAGACATATTGGTTTGCAAATGAAAGCTAAATAGGATATCGACGATAGTAATCATACGGGAGGTTTATAAGGCACTAGATGAGCCCGCGGCTTCGCCCGCCTGGAAATCAGTGTGTCACAGTTTTTTTTATCTTTCGTAAAAAAATTTTTTTTTTCTTAAAATGATTCCTATATTACTTCTAATACTTCCAAGAATATGTGTACAAAGTTTCACGATGATCGGTTAAGTAGTTGTCGCGTGAAAGCGTAACAAACAAACTTACATTCACATTTATAATATTAGCAGGGATTGCCAAAGCCGCTTCAGATGTAACTCCTATCCGAGCGACAGTCGATCTCAATTAGCGTTCAGAATCAGAAACGGAATAACGCGAAGCCTGTTTGTTTATACGCGAGCGTGACAATTGCGCACCCAGAACGAAATAGGACACGCTACGGTACCGCACGAAGGGTTCCGCACACGGAACGCTAGCTGTCACAGGCAGCGGGAAATATGACCAATAACTTGGAAACGGTGTTGCCAGCTTTATGCTACTGTCATTTAGACATGTCCTGTTTTTATGTACATTAAATAATGTTTTAATATATAAACATTTCATAAATTCAAAATTATTATAACAACTAGCTGTGCTCATGCGCTTGGACGTCGCAATATATTTTTTTTTGTTATTATCCTGTACCGTAGCCACCGTCTTCTTTTGTCTATGTATAATATTAATCGTTTTTTGTATTAACCTTTTTAACTCTGCCACCTATAATTTTTGAAATGGTTTTAACAATTTTTACCGGATATCTGACTACACTTAGTCGCCTAACTATTCTTTGTGTGTTAATTTATATGTTATTTTCGTTTTGTTTGGACATCCGTTACCGTGCCGTGGTTTTAATGTGTACGCGACCGTGTGGTCATTCAGGCGATATATTTATGTAAAGGGCTTAGGGCGTACGTTATACGAGTTTACCTTAATAATATTTGGATTCGCGTTAAATGTAGAAACCGCCAGCTGCTTCCTACGCATTGGCCTAAAAATAGTTGATATTCTCAAAATCTCTTAACAATGGTCTTCAACTAGCCATCCACACTACTGTACCTCTGTACTGTACCACCACCTCTGACTGTACATTTTATTGGTGTCGATTTTGAATGCAGTTTAAATAAAAGATTTGTTTCAATGTTGTTTCAAATATAATTCTACGTAAAATTCTTATCAGTTGTACTCGTAAGTTGCTTTTAAATAGTATAGTAATAGTATTTTTAAAGATGGCGTTTAAATTCTATAAAATATCTACGAATAAAAAATATTTAGACATGAGAAATGTTATGTTCAGTTTCGCTTCGCTTCAGCTACGTTTCGACCTTTAACCTTGTTGTCGCTCCAACTTTTGCCACATTCGCTTTTATGTGCTAACACCACAAATGTGAGCATTCGGGTCGTGTAGTGGTTTTGTAAAGTATACGCCTTACAATTCTGACGTTGTTGTTGTCGTGAAATAATAACGTCGATCCTAAATATTATGCTCAGATCCGTGTAATACGAGTTCGCTTAGCTTGTGTTTACGGTTATGATGCATTATTTTTATATGTCCGGTATGCGTTTGCGTAATAGGTCATCTACGGGTTAATGTTACGTTGCGGCGTGGTTGTTTTCGAGCTTAACATAGCGAGCGATTTAGGTTGTTATCGTCGTATGGGGATATTAGGGTGACATGCTTATTTGTGGTACAAAATTATACTATTGTTGCTACTTCGTGGCAAATGTGTCAGTATGATAATTGTTAATTGAAATCTTGGAAAGTATGTGCATACGACTCTTAGACCTTAGACTAATTCGTTTAAATCTAACCAGAATATCGGAACTAGGGATAGGAGGATTTTTGTAACGACTTAATATTCCACGCGAAGTAGGGGGTAAGAACTAGCCGATGTTATGTTATAAGTCGATATGTACTCGTATATAATTACTTTGAGTTTTGCACATGTCATTAATTTTAAAATAATAAATATGCACTAAAGAAAATAGACAGGAATTACATAGCTAAACAACATATTCTAGAAGCTTCAACTTGCCGCATGCCGGCGTCTATGAAACAAAATACGTTAACGCTTAGTTGCGCGTGCCTGAAAATAGTGAAGTGTACTTTATAATATTCGCCTTGACCCAATGTCGTATAAATTGTAATCAGTCTCTCTATCATCAACCCTTTTTTACACACAACACGGCATTTCGAATGAGAAGGTTAAAGCTGTACCTACCTAGTCGTTAAACTTCTAAACTTTAAGTTTAAGACGCCCAAGCTTCAGTACAACGTTGTCCTTTTACGATTTTGGCCAGTAATATTTTACTCAAACCCACGTTGCATATCCGCTACACACTTACTTCGTCATCGGCATGATTTTACCTATCACTAGCTGTGCCTGCAGCTTCGTCCGCGTGGAAATCAATGTTTTCCCCGTTTTTTGCAACTTTTGTGATTGCTGTTCCACTCCTATTAGTTATTGCGTGATGTTACACATAATCTATGGCCTTAATAAATGGACTACTCAACAAAATACTTTGCCCTTTTTTATGTAGAATAAAGAGTTAAGCAAACTATACCGATTATGTGATGACTATCTATAAACTATTTCAGCACTGTAATTGTAACCTGCGCTCGATAGAAACGGATTTTAATATCACACAGACGTCTTCGCTCGCATAGAATGTAATCCCTGAACGCCGACGAGATAATCGAAAGATATATCGAGATCATATGGTATCGAGTTTTTACTTGCGTTCTACAACACTAGTAGCCGCGATTGGCGCCGGATCGTATTTCTTCGTCATATTATTATATCTCGCCCGAGCGGCTGTCGATGCATCAATGGCGGTAATCCAATACAAGCCCCGCTTGATAGACGAACATTTTAAATTATATTTTGATACCGTCGATAAAACTTCGAGCGTTCAACGTAAAAGCGACCTTTTCGTCATACACATAAGGTTCATTTGGGACTCCCGCTAAACACGCTGTATCCGGTAAACAAAAATTTTAATATCAAATAATGTATTTTTAATATCCACCTTACAGTAACTTAGATCGCATTAACATTGTATGTTTTTCATTTGAAGTAATCGTCAAATCGTAATAAAATTGCAATTTGTTAGGATTATTTGAGAATTAGTCGTTAATGAGATTTTGAATACTTACACTGATTATAATTTATAGATAGTCACAGGAAATTATAAGTTTCTAAGATAACGATTTCTTGACATGATGAGACCGTCAGAGATGCCGATGTGTCTCAACGTTCGATTCTGAAAACTTGACCCTCAAAATATGGACACGTTTTGAGCCGCTCGATGATGAGATTTTTTTTGGTACTGAAAAATAAATTGCTTTTTTATAGGCTTGCGTTCGGAATCGGCGAGTCGATATTGTCAGTAGGGACTCGTTAAAATTACACACGAATAACGATCTCGCCACAAAACCCTTTTTGTGACTTCTTCAATTATAGCATACAATCGCCCCGTCTCTCTCGAATTCAGCAAGTTCTTTTATCATCAGTACAAAGATGGTATACGTACAGGTTCGCAATGGGCACTTGTACGAATTCAACCAATAGGAAACGCGGATCTCATCTCTGTATCCAACTGAGCCCATTCCACGCGGCTGCCGCTGTGTATATTAAATACGCTCTATTGTTATCGTGATAAGGTGCGTTTTTCAATGTCGCGCGCCGGGAGTGCGGTGTGAACAACGATTTCCGATGCCATTTATTTCGGTCCTATCACTATAATAGCCTATTACTGTCCCATCGTCGAACAGACGTGTCCTTTATCGTAACTGCACCAGAAGCGTCTCAGAAGCTGTGCAGTGTAAACATTCTGGCCGCTATTTTGGAACGCATTTGTCGTAAAGCGGTGATGAGTGCATGCATCATTTCAACGACGGGCAATAGATTAGCTCAACTGGACGGGCGCCCTATTTGAAGAGTGGCGATATATATTCCGCAGATGTGTTAATCGGTCCCAGTTTGTTTTAGATTACGTCTTATTTTATTAACTCATCTGTTAACGCAAACGCGGACCACGTGGCGTCGAGAGCTGAAATCCCGTATACAAATAGCTTCGCAGCTATAGGCCACGGTGGAATCCTGCGAAGTGTCTCAATAGGTAACGTTATGTAATATAGTGCTAACGTGCTCGAAATGAGATGCTAATTTATTACAGTAAGCTAGTGAAAGTGTTTTAGAACATAAAAGTAGATATATAAATGCTTCTCCGCAAATACACCAGCGTGCGATGAGACACTCGTCACAATACATAAGAGAGCAAGCATAAGTTAAAAGAATGTTGCGCAGTAAATAGTCCATTAATTACTTGACTGATCGATGGTTTGCTCGTTCCTGGAACCAGTGAAAAGCAAAGAAAAGGCGGGATTTAATTGTAATCGTGATCCACGCACGTGATTGAATAGTCCGTATTGAATTTTCGGACCCGACAAACTGTAAACTTGCGATGCATGTATTCGATGTTAAATAGACGAGTACAATACATTCAGGATTGAATCGTCACCGCCTTGCGTTTCGCCCTTGAAAACGTTCGCAAGCAATCTGAGAGTAGCGGAAATGTTTTTCTTCACATAAATGATTGAAAACGGAAAGTAAATTCAGCATTTCACAGGTTTTATCTCATTGTAACACAATTTGACTTCAAAATTGGACACTTTTAACATGATTTGAAACTCAGTTGAACACTATTTGACAGACCACTTGGACACCCTTAACATTATTTGAAACTTTGTTGAGTACACTATATGACAAAGAACTTGGGTACGTTTAACTTTATTTGGAAGTTAGTTAACTATTTGACTTCAAACTTGGACACGTTTTTCACATTGGATGTAGATGAAAGGAGCTTTACATAATCCGTATGTGTGTCGCTAACGATCCCCGTTCGAATTGCTGAAAAATATTTTAGTAACTTTATTAACTTTAGCTCGTGTGACTATTGTCATCTAAAACTTTTATCCTATTAAACTTAAATTACCATTTAACGTCATTCGTCTCTATATTCTATGTATGTACCTACATACATTGGCTGACTTACCGGTCCTACTGTCTGGCTAAAATTGGGCATACTACCCTACTTCTCTTTGTTACTATGTATTATGGTTGTCTTTGCAAAGTTAAGAAAAATCTATTCGAAATATTTTTGAAAATTTCAAAATGTGTCGTAAATTTAGTTTCGGTTTGTTTGTTAGTGTTACACCAAATGATGACTGCAGATGTATATTAATGGGATACAAGCTTAGAACAGACTTGCGACTTCGTACGTTAGTTACATTGGACGATTATAGAGCGACACGATTTTATAACTTCTTCTTTGTATACAACGATTCGAGGCGTCAGTTTCGTTAGTGCAATTTATGTAATTTTTTAAACGAATATATAGCGTAAAAGAGATCTAAGAGGATAAAATGTAGTTTATCAGCTATTTGATTACCTTGATTCTGCCTAATTTAGGATCAGACGGTAGTGGATGAAATATACTTAAAGATATTATTGTTAAACAGAGCAAGCATTGCTTATAACACATGAAACCGCTTATGAGGCGTAGTACAAAAAAATTAATATTGTAAATGCATCTGTTCGTTTTAACTGCGATAAGTAGCTCGTCTACAGAAGCCATAATGAGTGTCGGGCACGCGGCCCACTTCATTAGACGAGCTAACAAACCGGGGGTGTGGATGGGCCCTTATCTCGTCACCCTCTCCGCTGGGACGAGGTCAAACACAAACTTACAATGTTCTGGCTTGTATTCCCTCCGGGAGATGAGCGAGGAAATATGCGTTACCAGCTCATTCCGTATTCCGGATGCAAACCGCGAAGTTGCCCAAAAATTAGGAGAGTACAAATAAATATTATAGCCAATTAAGACCAGAAATAAACCATTTATATCTACAATTCTATTCATTAAGAAATTAAGGTTGTCAGTAAAATTACATCGAATAATGAAAATATGTGTTAGTAGTGTTACTTAATATTGAATTGGCTTTAGTTTTCGTATTTTCAAATTCGAATTTCCATTTAAACACTAAGTTAATTGCCAAATTAATTCATCATTAATTAATTAACGTTACAATGAACACTACAGTTTTGTCATTAGCGATGTGATGAGAGCTGTAAAAACAAATGTTTCCATAGTAATATGGGCTGATTTTATCTTGTAATCTTTTAACTCTGAAAGCAATGTAAATACAATGCGCGAACGAGTAAAGAATTATGCATTAGAAACGTAGTTGGCATTCTATGCACAAGTGCATTGCGGTTAACCAGAAATTGCTGCTAGACACAGTGAAAGAAGTGCGTAGGTAGATTGCATAAATCGTGCAAGTACAATGCACTTTGTATATGATATTTATGACGGTCGGTGAATTGCGTGGGAATGTCAATGAATCTCATATTTTATATGTTCCAATATCATCATAGAATTTTATCAAATTAAGGACGACAATTTTTAATTTAAAGCCACATGTAGCTGCCCATTAAGGGTATGTTTTGTGATTCGAATCCAATTAGTGTGGATGAAACTTATATTTCACGTAAATGGTGCTTTAGACTTAGACTGATGTGGGTCTTAAGGCCCTCATAGCCTGTAACACCACAAAACTGCGGATTACTACATATATTTCATTCTAGCTAACGAATCGTTTTTGTTAAACCCGCGCGATCAATATTTGCGACACATAAAATTAATAGAAGTTTTTAAAGTGTTTTCGATATGCACCGTACTGCAGCGGCCATTAGATGGTAAAAGCTGGTAGATGATCCCGTGATTTATTGAGCGAATGCATTTGCATGAGAGAGATTTCGCGGTGATTTATTCAATATGGTCTATTTAAAGGTATGATTAAGTGACTGTAAGGTGGAAACTAGTTTTCTGAATTTGAATTGAGAATTGCTTTTCTGTATAACGGGTCTGCGCACCTTGAAGTACTGCGGACATGCAAATAAACTCACACACACTGCCGTGATTTTTATGTCAAATGCTGTCACGTTTATTAATGAAAAATTCAGTTACATCGTTTGTCCATTAACGTTCATTGCCTAAGCTCCGAGTTCTCGACTACTAGATTGGTTTTCGATCCCAGAGGTCATTCAATAGGTTAGCTGTAGACGCGTCAATTCTAAGGTGTTTCGCAATTTAAAGTTTTGCCTCTATTTCTTGTACCTGTCACATGTTCTTACCATCACCCTATTAATCTCGCTATTACCACCATTGAAGGAGAACTGTCAACTGTTCATCGCAATTAGTTTAGTAATATACGTGACTTGTGTACTTCGACGATAATAATCTTGTGATTCCTCTAATCGGGTTTTGATATTTAACACCGAAATAATTTCATTGTAGGATTAATAAACTGTCAACAAAATTACATTCAATGTTGTCGAATACAGAAGTAACGAGAAGCAACCCCCAATCACTGTTCAAAAATTAATCAATCCCAAAGTTATTTTGCAGTCACTCAAACGAAAATCTTCCTCGAATTCCTTTACATCCTTTTAATTTAGATAAAAGCTTAAACCCATTCGTATGGAACGGAGTTTCGGTTGGAGGTGTAGTCATTTCCACGTTGACGGTCGTCTCAAGTATTACCTTTGAGTAATTTTCTATTCTAAATGTAATTGTTTTGTTTGCGGCTTTGTTACGGTTTTCAGTTGATTGCTTCCCTCGTAATGAATAAGTCTGTCTTTTAAACCACCCATTTGTTTTTATTTTACTTGTACTAGCTGTGTCTGTTTCAGCTATTTTCCTTAGAAGGTGTTTTAGAATTTACGATTAACGTCTCAATGTCTAATTTCAAATTGAATGTCTTTATAGTGTTCATTTCATTCGCGTTCAGCATCAAAAGGGCCGTATGCAAAACGCATCACGAGGATTGTTTTTGCTTAAAATAAACATGACATGATTCATTAAAACTGCGCATATTTTACCATCTTTGATAACGTTATGTTTACATAAATTGTGTGTCGCGAGTCAGCCGCATGTTTCTTCAAAACTCTGCAGATGTACGAAGTAGGTCGTGCGACCTGGTGACACGTCTTTAATACGACCTTTATGCCGGGTACTAAGCCTTGTGAGATAGCCGTCACACTGACACTATTTCTTTGAGATGAAAGCGCTGTTTTCAAAACGCAGAAATTCATTTTGAAACTAATATACACACGGCGTGGGAAGTTTTTGAGTGTTAATTGTACCAGGCGTTACTTTGCCGACATGAGTGATATCAAGTTAGGCTAAAGTTATTTTGAAATATGGTGGTGATGGTATGTATTCTAATGTGGTATGGACTGCACTCCCTCTCAAAATGACCCATGAATACAACTACATACATACATCCCAATTCCGACGCGTATTTCGTCCAGAAACGGGGCGTCTTCTGGTTTGTAGACTCCACAACGTAATTAGATTTTTCGATGTTCTTTGTTGCATCAAATTCGTTGTTATATTTGTAGAAAATAGCAACGCCGTCGCGGTCTCTACCGCTTAAAGTGTTTACTTTTATGTGTTGCCGTTACTGGCAGGTTTCCACGAGCGCTCCCTTGCTCCGGGGGGCGTGTTAAACATTTGTTCCAGGTTGTTATCGTTACACAGACGTCGTTGAATCTTGTCGGAAGTGTTTGTATTTTCGTGGCGCTGAAGTACCGTAGTGCTTAAGTTTTACGGAAGTTTCATCTCAAACGTTTTATCCTTTGTTATTGTTACCCTGTTGGGTACAGATAATTCACAACGAAACCTCATTATTAACAGATTGGACTGGCGTGGGAATCGAATTCGTAAAACTTCGCTCAGCAGATAGCTTCATTAATTACAGACCAATAGCCCAACAAGTTTCCATCACAATTAAATCATCATTATTGTTCCGTCCTTCTTTCCTACCTTCCTTTCTTCCTTCCATCAAAATTCCTTTATGTTTTGTTCAATATAGAATAGTAACAGTTTGCATCTCTTTTCAGGTGTGCGCCGTCTCCCCACGGGAGCGCGTATCAGACTCCTTGACGCTGAGCTACGCGGAAGCGCTCGGGCGACCTCTACCGGACGCGATGGCACAGCCGGGCCTCTCGTACGACGAGGTCCTCCACGATGACTTTCGTTTCGATCTCAATGCGCATGACGTCATGGTCTTTCTGCATATACAGAAAACCGGTGGCACATCATTCGGGAAACATCTGGTCATGGATCTGGATTTGAAGGTTCGTGAAATCTTTATTTTTTTAAATCCTTTTTTTATCTTTTATATACATACAGTGAATGCAAATATGAGAGGTGTAATTTTAGAGAAAAACATTGGTTACCACTCGACCACACGGACGATGTTGAATGTTCATTTTAATTAAATTCGTGCCCGTTTAGGTACATCAATCATAATTAATTAAGGATTTTTCATTCATTATCACTTAATTGTGGGCGGGCGGCACGTGAAGCTATAAATATTAATAAGAGAAGAAAGGTTACGTTATTTTTTTGTTCACAAGTAGGTACCCACCGTCGGGAACAAGTCGAAATGTTGCGGTCGGTGCGCGATACAAACGTTGTTGTGTGCTATTTTCGTACATAAAAGGCAATAAGTACGTAATTTCCCTAACACCGGAACGCCGGAAAGCAATTTGAACAAAGGCACGTGTGCATAAGGTTGAGCTCACAAACGGTTGGGTCGCGGTTCGCCCGGTGCTTACAAATTAGCCTTCAAATAGTGACTCAGATATATTTTATTGCTTGTTTGTACTCTTTTAAAGGACCGTGTACAGGGGTGTTTAGTTAGAAGTAATTTTTTTACCGTCCTAATGTCGCGTGGTGAAACGTAGAAATTTCCTCTGCTATATCTATGTATATCTAAAGGGTCTCTCCTGCTGTAGCGGGGTGACCTATACAATACTCCACCACGCTCTTCCAATACCTATGTGAAAATACGTATTACGTATTAATGGACTGAGGCCACCGACATGTTTAACGATTATTACTATTATTTACCGGGAACGATGGATTATATTCAACCGACCTCGACTAGGACTGCAGTTATAGGTCTATTAGTAATTTACCAAATGTTCCACTTAGATGTGTTCTTTGTTTTTCATTGCGTAATAACCAGCTATGTATATCACTTACAATATAAAAGATCAATGGAATTGAACGGGAATCAAACAATGGTTCTCGTTTAAACACATACATTGGATACGTTGATAATTTAAAATTGAAATGAGTCAACTGAAGAATGCGTGTAACGAAGAAACTCAGTGACCGCGTGTTCGATGCAAACACAATAGTCATCGAAGCATCAATTTTGTTTTAATCGGTTTCAATTTCTTCGATTGCACGAAGACTTGCGGACGACGACGGAGGCACATAACAGTAATAATAATAATTGGGGACATATCCACGCGCGGCGGCCTGATTCCGAATTGGGCTATTCAATGCTCGCGTTATGGTAACCGGACAGCCGATAGCCATACGTATAATATGTTCGTAGTATACAATACTTGTATACATACTTTTTTATTACTATACCAAGATAAAAGAAAATCAACTCATGCCACAAATATTTGTCGTGCATGGGAAGCGAACCCGCCGCATCCGGTCCAGCGGACAAAGTTATTGTATGACAGCGTTTAAATATCCAGACGTCCTTGATGTTATTGTAAGCTCATTAGCATTAATCATTGAACAATGCCACTGTGTATGCGGTATGCGGTTTTCGCACGTTTTTGCGGCGGCCGCGAAGTGAGATAGTTACGCTCGGAAACGTGGCGCTCGCGACTGCGATGCATCGCCACTTTTTTGCGATATTCCCATCGGGGGAGGATCCAAGAAGTCGGAGGACGGACGGACGGACCCTCCTCGATCAATTTTGAACGGGTACAATCTCCATGAAAAATCTGACGGCGACGTGGCGGTCGTGTGAAGTGGCGGCGGCTTAGGACGCGTGTATACTGCGACACGTGCCGGATTGCATGATAGTGATGTAAGGAATATTCGCATTCGCGAATGTTCGAAAAATGACATACGTTTCGTCACTATTGCATAGTAACATTTTTCCGTTAGCATTTGCGTAGTGATGTGTTTGTGGATCGGTAGCAACTGTTGCCGGAATAGAGTGTCATATGCGTGTATGACACGTTGGTGCAGTGGCTAGCTAATCTGATTGCTGTTTCGGGGTTTGTAGGTTCGATTACAAATTGAAAAAAGAAAGTAAGAAATAATTTTAATTTACGATTACTGATTTTCAGGAAAATAGAAATTTGAGTTTATAAAAAATTATCGCATTTATCGGTTTTTGAAAATCCCATTTTAAATCGCATGCAAAATCTTGTGAACGTGCAAAGTAAAATGTAAAGAGTGATTTACGACACTGATGACGCCATCTGTTTATACGTGTATTGATGATTCTTACAGGTATTTTAAGCGTTTGCTTCTAAATTTACACCGTTTTACTGTCTTCGACCGCATCTGCAATGCTTAGCAATATTAGTATTAATTTTTTTTTGTAAAATAAGAAAGTGGGTTTGACAAATCAGATTACCCTGTTTTATTATTATTAATATTATTGCGAAAATTGGCACTGGTCAGCTACTAGTAGTTAGTAACTTTTTTGCAAATACTTGGACATGATGCTATATAGGATGAATTCTAGCGCTGACATACATTATTGCCATATCACTAAGTTAAAGCGCCTTATGTCTTTGTGTGTGTATGTTCTATAACAGTTCAATACAGCTGCTTTATTACAAGTGCATTATTGTGTTCCGACAATACAACGGCTATACTAACTTTTGACTGAATGTTCTACCGCCTCGATCAAAGTCGTTTGGGGCAAATTCGATCGCAATGCAACAATTGCAAAGGTGAAAACGGCGTAGCGCGTATAACGGCGCTTAAGCCCTTTTGCGCGTTGCGTACCGCGTTGAAATAATATTGTGGCCACGGAATCGTTAATTTCACTCAACAGTTAATGTGGCCGGGCCTTTACCGTGTTCGAGCGAGCTATTAAAGCGCGTGCGTGCGGTGACGGCGCTGAATCGGTGAAAATGTTGGGATTCTTTCAAAGAAAATGCACAGTCACGCCTTCCCCGTGACCTCGCTAATCGACTCCTTTGAATGAAGTTTTCAGAATGAAAAGTTGTTAGCCTTTTGTCGATGCGGTGGAACAAGTCATTTCGCGGATATCCGATAGGGTTTAACAACTGAACTTTTAATAGACCTCTATTGTTGCCTCCAATTCGCGCCACTTCAAATTAATCGTGCTCGGCTGGTGTAGTGGCTAGATAGACCCTTGGCTAACTCGGAGATTGTGAGTTCGATTTACCCCTTTACGAGTGGTATTTGCAAAATTCCTTAGTGCCCATTTACTCTATATAAAGAACTCCAAAATTTCAGGATTCTAGGCTCAGCGGGTGCAGCTGTGGTTTGATCTTTGGGTTAGTCAGTAAGTATTGATGTACGTCCCTTATGTTTTATGTATCTTCCTTTCTCGTCTTCGCCGTCGTCTTCGGCATACGATGTCTCGGATTTTCTTTCTAATTTTTTTTTTTATTCTTCTTCATTTCTCCACGGGAACATGTGAAATTCATTGTTGCGAACTAGAGATGGTATGAATTCGTTTTAAAACCGCTCGCCCGCGAGTATTCTGAACGATGAGATGTGCTCAAGTTGAAAAACGTTCTGCTCTTTCTGGTGCATTTACATTGTAGCCGTTTTCAATTTGAATAGGGGTTGGGGTATTTTTATTTTTCCCTCGGCCACTTTAATAAGGCTAAACGCTTGCCGTTTTTAATTACGTTAGCTTTCCAAGCGGCCGTCATTACGGTGCGCTCAGGAAATTATACTGGAATCGCTGAACGTATTAATTTTATATTTGAACCGTTTGTAAATGTATGCGTTATTACAAATCCATCGTTTTTGTATTGGTATTTGTCTTTAATTTTTTCTTTAATTTATTATTGTTTTATTTTGCAAAGAATATTTAATTAAACGTATTATTACTTATCCTCTTTCAATGGTTGTTTCACGACGTTTTCCTTCTGTGTTATGCTGATTTTGTATATATATTTTTATTTATCAATAAAACGCACGTAATTTTGAAAAGTCAGAGGTGCCAGTTTTCGAACTTCGACCCTCGTAGTGAGAGTCAAATCCGCTAGACTATCACTACACATATCCTACGCGTATCTACCTACTAATACTTTAGTTTTAATTTATCCTCGTAATTCTATTTTAATAACACATCCGGATGAAAACAAGTATGAATTAATATAATGGTTATTTAATATTTAATTATATTATATGAAGTGTGTACAGACAGCGTTTTGCGGTGTCGAACACAGATAACTCACTTATGTGAATGGACCACCTACATCGCTTGTACAATATTAAATTATTTATGTAATTGAATATGAATCGAGCGTTGAACCCGTGTCGGAGGTCACAAATTGTAGATTAGTGAGTGTTAACCGTTGTTAGAGTATTTTTTTCACCTTTTAAAAGTATTCATTTATCTTGAGTATTATCGGAACAGAAGCTTGTAATGTTCGTCTTTTCAGAATTCTGTACACGTTTCTAGTGAGAGAGTAATGTTTCTTTTATTTTATCTTATCGTTTATGTAAGTAGGTACAGACTACAGTATATTGAAAAGCTTCCTATTAAGGAAAAAAATATTTTTATGATGTATTACAATTGAAAATGAAATACCTCAACATTGTTTGTAACTTTTAAGTAATCTCAACTACATATTTGACTTTTACGTAAGTATTAATAATCCAAACTATTAGGTACATAAATCATTTTATATCGAAACGTCAAAGATTTGTGAAATTTCCAACTTGCTCGTCGAAGTTTTGAGAAATTTCCAATACATTCCCTTTTTTATAAAAAGTTTCCTATTTGACACATAGCGTGTTGTCAGTAAATACAAAGTTTTAAATTACAATTGTATAAACGAATTGCATTCTAATACGAACCCTTTTCGTTGCAAGTTTAAATGTGTTTAAAATTGGAATCCACTGCATCGTATTGTTAAATGTTTACAATCCCATAATTTCCAAGTATTGGGAGCTATAATAATTTAAATAATCTGCTTCATCGCACTCATTTCTTCCCATAATTCTTCCGTAAAATGCAATAAATTAAGTCATTACGCCGATTGGGCTGAGATTTGCAGTATTTTGTTGATCTTGAACAGCTCGAGCATCGAAGGCTCGCTGGGGAATTGAATCATGAATCAATTATTCAGTGGTCCCGCTCATTAACCGAATAATTGCACTTAAAGAAGATTTAGCCTTTTCAACATAATGGAGGTCCGACTAATGAATTTACTGAGCGCTGAGCGGCTAGCACTAAAGCCGATTTACTTAGCCAGGATACTCTTTATTTGTTTCTATTTTCTTGTTTTATCATTTTTATTTCTCACTTTCTTCTATAAATTTATGCCAAATCACATGATAAGTATGTTGTGCTGGTATTTTCTTCTCTTCTTCAGCCATTGCACGACCATTAGGTGCAAATCTCGTTATAAGATTTACATTTCAGTAAGTTAGGAATAAGGAAGCGTACTCGAATGTAAAATATTAATTATGCGCATTATAATTCTTTGTCAGCTACCTTGTTTTATCGACATGAATAATTTGCCCGTGTTCACTCCATGTTGAGAATGGACCTTTTCAAAACAGGACAATAATGTTTTATTATACGCAACGAACTTACTCGTACATCTGTTCTAACATTAGTAATTATTTCAAGCTCATTGCAATTTATGTCCATTGTATGCTATTCTAAAGTGCCTCCCTCACATTTCTGAGTTGCAACGTAGTGGGCACCCACTGTAGTATTCATTGTTAGAAATACCCTTAACACGTTTTTACTGACACCTTTTCATTGGACACAATAAAAGCCTACTTTGCTCCACTCGCGTCCAGGTGTTGTATAAATGTGGAGCCCTACCTACTATAATATTCCGACATGTTTGTTTTTTAAATAGACGGTCTGTTCGCTCTAAATAATTCACCTGTTGTTTTACGTCTGTCGTTCGACCTACATACCGTGAGAGACCTAGCTTTTTCGCTTTTGCCCAATATGTTATTTAGCAAATCCACCAACAAGATTGAATCGTTGAGAGAAGATGATGTTTTCTGGAATGTTTCCAATGCTGCAATTTTAAATTAATGCATTAATCCGATGGATTGAACATTGCTGTAATTCAATCGTAGCAATTTACTTATTAAAGTCTGACTTTCTAATCGAGGCAGACCTAGCTTCCTTACATTCAGCTACATCCGGTTTTGATAGAAGAAAACCATTAACTCTGATGAAACGACAACCTTCATTAGTTGTGCCAAAACAATTTTAGCCGTTAAACGTTGCTTTGCTTAAGCGAAATTTTCCTGTAAGCCAACTTTAGCCTGCGTTTATTTAAGGCATTAAACTGGTCGTTTGGAGCGGGCCGCGTGTTTGAAACCGCACTGTAAATATTCTAACGGCCCAATAGTTTTAGGATCGCGCTGTTACGAGAAAATATTGGGATGCGGTTTCCGATAGACGCTAAAGGGGAAACTAATTCGATAACTCGCCGGATGATTGATGATACAGACGATATAAAGAAATAAGGTTTAATATTGAAGTTTGAAAAAATATAGAATACCTACTGCTTATTATGTCAAACGTATAAGTGTAATAATTCTTTAAACTATGTAACTAGTCCTTTCTTCAAACCAATTTTCTTTATAGGCTTTGCACATGGAGGTAGGAATGCATAGTCAGTCAGAATATGCACCTATTCCATTATTTGACATTGGATAATCCACTAGCCACTTGGGTTAAATCAATCAAAATTAAAATTATACATATTAGAATTTATATAGATAGCGCCGAGAATAATGAAATAAAATAGGAACGAAAGAGTACTGGAATGAATTTAATTCTTACAAAAAAAACAACGTGCGGTTAATCATATGATTAGTTTTGTATTTCTGCTTTCCATTACTCCAACTAGAAGCCGCAGTCGAAACTTGTACATATTTGGAAATCGCGTGTCTCTATGTGCGAGAGCGGAATAGAACAATCGAATACCAGTTAGGATAGGATTGGTATGACGGCAGCGATTAAACGCTAAATATTTTAACGCTCCAGTAGTTTCAAGAGGCGAGCAATTTTGGGTAGCGGTTGCGGATAGAGAGAGCGATTTCCGATGGAAGCTATCAACCGCGCCGTAGTTTAATGATAGTGGTTAGTTGTAACGTGAACCTGTTTTTTTTTTAGGCTTTCTCTATAGTTATACGGTCACGCTCTTTTAAATAAATAACTAAATAAATAAATAACTGGGGATAATTCCACACACGGCTGTCTGATCCCAATTTAGGCAATTTGATGCTTGTGTTATGG
>DWGJ01002070.1:0-17082 GCA_018246895.1 Aspitha aspitha aspitha | reverse complement strand
CTCACAGCTCGTTTTATAATATTTTCAAATATGGGTACCACGAGTTGATATTTGGAAAGAAAGAAAGAAAGAAACATTTATTTATCGTATCAGGACAGCACATAATATACAAAAAAAATAAAAATAAAAAAAAACAAAAAAATTGAGACAAAAACAAACTAAGCTATTTGCAAGAAAAAGTAGAAAAAAAACACAAACAAACAAAAAAAACACTAATTAAAAAAAAGCGCTTAAAGAAATATAAAAAAAAGGATAAGAAACAACGCTACAAAAAAAATTATAAAAAAAAACCTGAGACGATCTGTGCTGCTCGTAATACGACAAAATGGACGAATGGACGAACTCACCTTTTGCCGTGACGTCGCGACGATCACGGCGCTGATGTATTTGGTATGTACGAGTAGCTCTACCTTCACCAATTGTTTATCGCGTTTACGTTACTTCGTCACGGCGACGGATGTTTTTGCGCTCTCGCTGGAAAAAACTGCAGACGCCATGTTGAATAGCAAATGCCTTTCTAATTACTAATTACACGGAGAGTGGTGAAACTTGGCTAATTACATACTCGTACAACAGCGAAACCTTTTTTGTGAATCACGTAATCCACATACAGTTACGCCCGTTTCCCATAAGGGTAGGCAGATATGTGAAAACTGTAACGAGCATTCGCAAGTGCAATATCTCGAAACGACTACAATTTATCGTTGTAAAAGTTTCCCGTATATATTTATGATTACAAAAGTGGTCAATAGATGGCGTTACACGTATTAATGTTAAGTGTAGATCAATAAATAAATGAAACTTAAAACTAATAATAAATAATAAAAATTATTAACTTGGGACAATTCCACACACGGCTGACTGATCCCAAATTAGGCAATTTAATGTCTGGGTTATGGTGACCGGACAGTTGATAAATATACGTTATAGTACTCATATAGATATTTTTATTACGCCCAGACTCAGAATAAACAAATGTGCTCATCACACAATTGTTTTTCCTGTGTGGCATCGAACCCACGAATTTCGGTTTTGCAGTCAAGGTCTCTAACCACTCGACCACGAGGCCAGTCAAATTGGATTGCTATAAAATATTTCGCTATTTCCGGTCAGGTAGGCGTTGAGTGAGGAATGAGAAAAACTTCATAATTTATAGACATGAAGTTGTAACGTTCGCAATATTTCGAGCCGAAGGGATCTACAAAACTGATGTTCGAAGTTCCATCGTTACTTGTCTGGAGAGTATTTGAACGCGAATGTCTGAACTTTAAAAGTTTCCATATAAATAATTTGGGAGTTGCCTCTGTTGCCAGATAATTTTTCGAAGAACGTTTGAAAGTTAAGCACGTACTACATTCATTGTAACACGATTGTGGGATTGTACAGTTTTAATGGAAACTTAAACGTACGAGTAGATATTCATTCCAGACGCGAAAATTTGTATATTTATGTGCACGTATGTTTGTTACTCCTTCGTGTTGATACGGCTGAACCTATTGCAATGAAACTTTGTGTACAGATAAATTGGAATAGACGATCTGGAATGGAATATAGGCCACGTGAGAGTATGCAGTTTTCACATACTTTTGAAAACGTTTTGACAATCTGTTTAGTGCGTGAGATTCCTTAATATGTTTTCCTTCTCTTTTATTACGAGTAACATGGTTATATTCTGTTATCAGCATATTCCTATTCAACCCTCGGACCTTCAAAGAGAAAATTACAAATCATTAAATTAGAATTGTATAAATATACTAGTGGACCTGACCACGCATTACCGTGGTTATATTATGACAAATCATATATGTTAAATATCGTACGTTCAGAAATTTATGTTATGTAAAAATTTATTGACAATTGACATTTATTATTATTTTTTATAAAAACTATCCTATCTTTTAAGTTGGACCAAACAATAGATATCTATAAAATTTCATTGAAATCGGTTCAGTTGTTTCGGAGATTGCAAACGAACATCGTGACACGAAATTTTTATATATATAAGAGATTGATTAATAATTAAAATTTTAATTGTCTGAAGGCAAACTCAATCGCAAATACAATTGTTAACATCAACATTTAAGTGTTGATATACCGATAATACTGGGGCTGGCGCCACAACCCCGTTTGCGATTTGCGTTGATGTTTGAATATGATCCGTTGAAGCATTTGTTCGGCAAATAGACCGTGAATATATTCATCTGTAGACGCTTAAACAATGTCTTTCACTACGTTACCCGTCAGTGGCAGACAATCGTGCTGATATTATCTCAGCGCGCATTAAAATTAAGCTTCGCCTCTCAAGAAATGTCAGCCGCATACTTATTTGTATGGCGCTTGTGAATTAATTCAAGGCTTATATTATAACGCTTTTACATATTTATAATGTTTGTCGTGGTTAGAGTTTTTATATGAAGGACTGCGGAAAGTTAATCTCTTATATACTAAAAATCCCGTGTCACGATGTTCGTTTGCGATAATCTCCGAAACCACAACCGATTTCAATGAAATTTTGTAGAAATCTATTGTTTGGTCCAACTGAAAAGATAGGATTTTTTATCTCAATTGATAATCTCATTTTTTTATTGCAAAATTAATGTTTTTCTTATAGGACAACACTTAATTGGACAAACATCATGGTACTGGATTTTGACATATTTGACATATGACGCGTGGTCAGGTCTAATAGCATTTATAAAAATTAATAAAATATGGTTTAGTTAATGTGTCATTGTTAAATAAAAATCTAAGCAAACGTTAAAAAAGCTCGATTACACAACGGCTATATTCTAATCATCCTTTTCATTGACTTTACGTATGTATATTTTTGAATATGTTGGGCGAAGGAAAAAAGTTGAAAGATAAAAACTTTCAGCACTCATTGTAATAAATTATTAAACTTTGCGCTTAAGGATAAGGTTGGATTAGGGCCGACGAATTTGCGAGCGTTGTGACCTCAGTGTGAGTGCGAAAACCATGAAGGTTTTTAAAAAGTTTCGACAGCAGTCGACTTATTTTCAAATACGCTTTCATTGAGTGTATGTACCTTATAATGAATAAAACAATTTGAATTTGACGCGTGATTCAAGTGACTAAGCATTATAAATCTCTTATGTATATAAAAATTCCGTGTCACGATGTTCATTTGCGATAATCTCCGAAACCACTGAACCGATTTCAATGAAATTTTGTAGACATCTGTTGTTTGATCCAACTTAAAAGATAGGATAATTTTTATAAAATAAATAAATAATCAATGTCAATTGTCTATAAATTTTTATATAAAATCAATTTCTGAACGCACGATATCTGCATGTGTTCAGGTCCACTAGTGAATTATAAACCTAATCAGCTTAGAGCTTAAGTACTAGGCAAGCTGTATATATGGCCTGACACGGCTTTTAGCGAGGTTTTCATACTAGACATAATACGCAGAATTTTATGGACATAAATTTAAAGGTTTCTGTTACCTTTATTTTTCCAAAGGCTAGAGGTTATTATCGTTTAACCGAACATATCAGCATTGATGTAACCTTATTGTTAATTGTCTTAATATTAATTACATTGCCGTTAGATTTATTCCTTAATCAGAGGCAAACAACATTGTTGCCCGGCGGCGCGCCCTATCGAACAACCTTTTGTTTTCATTCCCTAAGGGCATGTTATATTTGCTCTTTAATAAAGGTCATAAAATTACAAGTTATTCGAAAGAGAAATTACGCTTTTTGATTTTTTTATTCATATCTATTATATTGCGACAATTCTAAGTACGATTTATCAGCAATCTTAATATATAAAAATGAATGTTTGTTTGTATGTCCTTTATAGAACCGTAAACTATTGATTGGATCATGGATGATCTTTAGCAAAGTTGTTGTGCATGAGCCCGCGAAGGTTTCTGTGTTGGTACGACATATTTTCGACAGATGGCACTACTGTCATTACAATGAATTTATTTTAGTTGCTGGCGTAGCAACGCGCGCAGGTTACAGCTTATATGTTATAAATACTGTTCATTCGTATTTAGTGATAAGTTACTTAATGATAATAATAATGTAGAAAACGTCCACTGCAGAAAACTTTTATATTTACGATTATCGAAATATCAATAAACAACACTAGAAAGTAACAATTCGCTGCTTTCCATGAATCAAATCAAAATTTTGAAAATACCAGTTTATAACACAAATAAATCCAAAATATTCCTTATTTTATACTCAGTAAGACTCACATTCTTAACGGCAAAACCGGCTTAATAGCGCGCAAAAATATCGTTTTGTGATTGGTTATTTAATACAATATTGTTTTATTTTGTTTAATTTTAAAGTGGCTACCCTGTAAAATGTGGATTTTGGATTGTGCGACTATTCATGAAAAGCAGCGAATTGTAAAAATTAGTACCTAATAATTATTATGGTATTATTTATAACCGAGTGAACATGAATCATTGAAGCTTCATATAGACGATACTCTTTACAGCATAATAAGTGTTTTTGTCGGTCGGCTCCCAGCTTTCGTTCTATACCATACGTTATCATCTATTAACATACTTCGCCAAACTTGAATCTACTAATGAAGTCTGAACCGTGAAAGCGATGCAAGCCCGAATATTCCTTTTGTTACAACAACGGAGAAGTTTCGAGAACAATTAAAGATCTTTGATAACTACGAGTGGAGCGACTTCGACTATTCGCATCTCGATTATTCCACGAATGTTCTACAAGAACAAATTGTTTCAATAAACGTTATAATTTAAAATTAAACGCACTTCGTCTCTGCATCCTTGTAGAATACTGGTTTATTTAGTCTTCTGAAAATATAAGTGAACTTTCGTGCGTTCTATAACTAAAATTCAAATATCGCTTGCTATAACGGTGAAGGAAAACATCGTGAGGAAACCTGCGCACACCTTAGAGATATTATAGAGTACATAATATTTTCTGAGATGTGCGAAGTCTACCAATCCGCACTTGGCCCGCGTAGACTATGGCTTTATTCGCTCTCTCTATGAGAGAAGACCCGGTCCAGCAGTGGACCATAAAAAGGGTCAAACAACAACTATGTACTATGTAATTGACATATTACTATGTACTATAAAATATTTGTGCTGTTAATAAATATCATTCTTACTTTCTTAGTTTTCTTATGTCATAATACGCACAATGTACAAGTTACTGTATCTCTAATTATTCTCTAATCGATTTCTAATTAATCATTACTCTGTGTTTTGTCTCGTGACGTGACCTCGGTGAAAGTGTGACTGGCGGCTCGTCGCCGCGAATTGAGATATTAATGTCACAATTAATTTGAAAATTAAATTGTTGTACGAATTAATTTGTACCTTTCGTATTTATATTTTTACGTATTGATTTCCATTATAAGGTTTTTAAACCAACGTTTATACAGCGTATATCTATACCGAAATTGCACTGTGGTTGTGTTAAAGCATATTATATCATGGGTTGAGAGGAAATGGAACCCCTAATCCAACCTTGAACAATCTGATTTACTGACTACTAGATCAATGGGCTATGTGTAGAAATGATAAACTATTAGAATTAGATTTTCCTATTAACCGTTTACAGATTCATAGCGACTAACTAAGACATTAGTCAAGACGACATCAAACAAGACATTCAAATACTTATGACTAAATTTGGACATACATGGTTTTTATTGACCGTTATATATGAGAAAAGCTAGTCTTATCACTACACTTATTAAATAAATCAATAAATGTTTTTCTTTATATTTTGGGCGCAGCGAAATTTTAAAAAAGCACGTACTTCTTTTAACGGATTATATTTCGTTTAGAAATCACTAAATAAACGTATGTTAGAAAGGGAACATTTAAATATAATTATATTTCATTTCATTTATAATTACGAGTATTCTGAAATAGTGAAATTTATAATTGCTCCCTAGGAAAGGCAATTATGCACGGTTTCTCTCGAAAATCATTTAACGTGTCACCATTTCTTCCATTTATTTGACTTAATTTTGATGGAGATTAACGGTAAACAGCGTAGAAAGTGCCTATTCACTTTTGATTTGATTAATCCCAAGAATTCCATTGTAACTCAACGGTGTTGTAAGCACGTCTCCAGCACTGGACATCTGGAACTACAATTCGTATTTGATCACATTACCAAAAAGTTTGAAAGTAAGAAAATATTTATGTTACGTGACACGCAGCTACATATAACAGAGGTACACACATCATCAAAACACATTAATAATAATTAAAATTAACAACGATAAAAATACATTAAAAAAACAATGCCAGAAAACAAATAAAAAGAATTAAAAAAAAAGTACTATAATATAACAAAGATAATACTTATTTTAAAAAACTTTTGGTCTATGCTGTAACCGCGTGCACCTCAAAAAAGGTACGGACTCAGCTAAGCCGCGAGTTTCGAATCCTGTTTTCACCAATAAGTTGTCTGATGACTGTGTCCCGCACGTCGCTGTCTTCATATAATGACTCGGTGGGTGGTCCCGGGGCCAGGTCCCACTGCAGCTGCGACCTGAAGTTCCGCGCGTGTCTCCGGCAGACCAGCTCGCTGGTCTCCGCGCAGATCGGCCTCACCTACTTCAACGTGCTCGGGCCGCAGTGCTTCCGCCGCGCGCACCCCATCGTCCGCTGCCTCAGGCGCACCAGGTCCGTATATCTTTCTTTATATATCTCTTATATATATAAAAGTCCCGTGTCGCGATGTTCGTTTGCACTAATCTCCGAAACTACTGAATCGATTTCAATGAAATTTTCTAGATATCTATTGTTTGGTCAAACTTAAAGGAAAAGATAGTTTTTTTTTTATTGGAATAGAGTAGCAAACGAGCACACACAGTCACAAGTGACCGCTGTTCATGGACATCTGTAACCGACTCCTAACAGGGCAACAGGAACTGTTAGTGTGAATTCGGTTAGTATAAGGTGTTAATAAGAAATAGTTGGTGAGTATTCATTAGTAACAGGACTATAGGAAAGGGACTGTTAGTAATACTAGCCCAATCAGTAGATATGTGTTAGTAGGTGCAGTTAGTTAGTAGTTACCCTATCTGAAGTCAGTCACAGATGCGTTGCTACTCTTGAGGACTGAGATGGTCGCCTCTGGTATTCAAGTGGACCGGTAACCATACCCTTCGGACCGAAACACAGTTGAAACAACTGCTTCACGGCAGAAATAGGTGTGGCGGTGGTACTTCCCTGGGCGAACCATATACACGTTCTATCACCTATCCACCTATCTATTAACGGTCTATATTGCATATATTTTGGAAGTATTTTCACATTAAACTATAAACTAGAATATGCGTGTTAAGTGCGACTTTTTATATTTTTTATTTTACCTATATACTTCGATTTAATCGAAGACTTCACGAAAGAAGACCAAGTCGAGGGTACTGGTATCAGGTGAGCACGTATGACTTTTCTCTTATATTGATCCTGTAAAAAATCTTTTTCCAGAATAACAAGCCAGAAGTGCGAGGAGTACGAGCTGGACTACAGCAAGCCGAAGATGTGGCAGTGGTTCGACAACGAGACCTTCTGACCACACGCCACACTTCCTCAACATTCTATTAGGGTCTGTACTAACCACGATTTCACATAAAACATATCAGTCGGCAGGTTGCTAGATCTCTCTATAAAATGCTTCCATGAACAATTTGAATGTATCCTAGCATTTTCGGATTGGATTTCTTCGAGTTATATTTTGAATGGAATAGTCAAAGCTGAATTGTGAGGGTGGGAAAATGAGGCAAGTCAATCCTCGGGTATAGTGCATCGCACCCTTGGGTGTTGGGTTCTTTAGAAACGGTGGAAACGTAAACCGCGCGGCTCCGGTGCGGCTTGGTCTACCAGGTCTACCAGGTCTCACCAGGTCTACCAGGTCTTCAAGCAATATTAGGTTCTGTTTCACTCTCTTATTGCTCCACTGCTGGTCTCGGATCTCCTTGTATTGAGCGTTAAAGCCACAGCTCACTACGGCTTTAAATAATAACAGTTAGAGTGGTTACTATTCGTGTTTAGTTTGCTTAAATGTCTTGCGTTTTGTATAATAAAACTTCACACTTCGATAAAAACTAATCAGTGGTTTTCCAGAGAAATATTATGTAATAACTATTATTAATTTAACAATGTAAATAATGCATTTCAATTGAAGCGATTCTGATTGTAATTGCGATTTATGTTTAAGCAAAACATTACGTAAATTAACAAAGAAATAACGGTAATTTTATATTTTTGTAAACTGTATTAAGGTTGTAAATATGTGTTAGGCTAATTTTTTACATTAAAATTACATTTTTAATAAAGAATTTTTATTTCTGCTTTTGTTCGCTCAGCAGTCGAAATCCGGTGATAGCATTCTTTATAATTATAGAAAAACGAGGAGATTTTTTAACTCTCGTCCACAGTCGCCATACAACAGGAGAGAAAAACATTAGACTGATGTGTTGTGGCGCGGCGATGGCTGTTAGAAATATTAGAAAATCTTAGTTCCGAGTTATCAATAAAAATCGAATGCTATGAAATAAAACACCATGTATTTTATATATTTTTTATATAAGATACATCAGAATATATTTCGAAACTTCACATTTAACACATAATACATTAATTAATAGTTATAATATACAAAAAATACTAGTAAAAATTACAGGGAACAAAAAACAATTTCCAGAATGTTCAACTTGTTTTCTGTGATATTTTCATTATTGTGCGCGAAAATTTTTCTGAAATTTCAATAATTATGAAAACGATATGTGAATACTCAGTATCTTTCTGAAGTACATTCCGATGAAGTCAGCAAATGTGATACAATATTTATTGAGAATATTGAATGAATTATAACTATTTTCGTATCATACGTTTCGCGATGGATTATACGAGGGAAGCTAAAGGATTAACACGATTTCTCTTTAACCAATGTGTACAGATTGTCAAAAAGTAAGCTCTAAGGATACAATTTTTTTTTCCAAAATGCCAAAATCTGCGACTACGGTTATGATAACAGACAGGCAATATTGAATAACTGAATTATTTCCGACGTCCACACAGACATAATGTTGGATGTTTAAGTATAATATCTGTTACGGGTAACTGAAAATTAACGTAACACGTAGGTAATTATGAGTGTGAATAAAACATCACTCAAACGACATACAATTACAAAGTCCTGCTCAGTACCTTATAAACAATACATGGACACATGAACATTATCGTGACGGGTATTATTAAATTAACACTATTATTAATACAATAATATAAAACCCTACGTAAGCTACGCCTACAGTCACTAAGAAAATCCTATTGGCCTATCAAATATATAGATATATTGCTTAACGTGGTCCAATGGGATTATTATACGAATTGCTTCAAAAATATTTGTAGAGACGCTCATTTTAGAGATTGCAATATTTTTAGTGTGAGGCCAAAATCAATACAATGTTGTCTTGTTCTGATCTAAAAAATTTTTTGTGAGAAGAAAAAAATAAGAATACAATTGAAATTCCATATGTTACAGCTATCGACGGACTTTCAACGGATTGAATAGTTTCTCGATATTTTAACTTACATTTTATGGTTTGTAACTTTTTTATTGTTAGGCACGTTGCTATAAAACGCAAAAAGGTAATTGAGCGATCTCATTAGGAATAGATGAATGGTTACACAGTTTTTGAAACAATTCGTATACATGAACTTATATTAGGTTCAGACTTGGGACATGCTAATTTTCATATTGAAGTTAAACATCAAATCTCGATTCCCGTATATAAAAAGCGGGGAAAGCAGAGGGATACAGCAGTAGATGTGTTTACAATTGTAAATTTTGTTTAATTTGGGTTTATACACGAAATTGTGACCGACAGAACTTGATAGCTGACCGTAAGTAAGAAAGTAAGAAGAATCGTATTGACAGGACGAAAAATGTGATACTGCCTGATTTCATTGTGATTGATTCTGCCATCGTTCACTCTCTCGACATGGATTACCATCAAAGGCCTTTCTTAACTCTACTCACTATATCTTCTAGTGTGAATGGTAGAGTCTGAAGAGGTAGAGCTAGGCGTGCATACTTTAATGAAATCGAGAACGTACTTGAGGCAAACCAGGTCAGCAGTATCTCTAATAAAAGGGCCTGTATGAAATTTTTCATGAAAGTAGAACAGGCGAAAGAAGTAGAAATCTTATCCTGTGACTGTATATATAGAAATAGTCAGTTCTGTCAGCCTTTAAATTGCAAATTCATCAAGAGATCAATAATTCATGTCAATTCATCTTCAATCAGGAGTTTATTACCAAAGCTCATGACACTACAAGGATTCCATCAACTAATCTTATTCCATATCTTTTCATTTCAATTTAAAATGACAATGTCATCAAAAGTAGCAGAGCTAATGGAATAACGATCTATTTTCGTGTCACCCTTATTGTCAAATCCCTGATTACTTCTGGACCGTCCACTAAATACGCAAACACAGGCTCCATCTAACTTTATAATATAACTTTTTGTTGATTTCATAAATGCTGCCGATAACCCTTCAACATCAGAAATTGATGGTAGAGTAATGAACCCAATATGTACCAGTAAATACGTGATTTTAAATTTGATTTAACGTAAATAAATAAGAGAGTAGGGAATCGTCAACGTTGCTGGGGTTGTATGGATGTTGGAAAGGAAGTATTGACGTATTGTATGGACGGCTCCGATCTTCTACCGCTGAGAATGAAAAATGAGAGAAAACTAAAAATGTTTAGTATTTGTTATGTTACTGACTCTCGGCAGTCCTGTTCGGGACACACAATGGACGACAACAACTAATACTATAGGTTTTAAACACCTTCACAGTCGGTTTCTAGCCAAACTACAATCGATTAATCTACTGCTGATTACTAGGCTAGGTTCAAATGGTTCAGGAATGTCCAAGGGCGAAATGAGATTGGTGTTTTTATTGGACCCTGGGTTATAAGCATTTCACTGCGATACAAAATTACACTAAAACATCATTAGGAATGAGTACAGAAGCGTAGCTGCAGGAGACAATATCAAATATGGTGCTGACGTCACTGGGATTGGTATAGAATTCCCAGTGTTGATCAAATGACGGATTTTTTTCACAAACACCTTTGATTCTTCTAATTACAATCCGTGCCGTTTGGCTGTCCGTGCTGTGATGAGAATAGCAAGCCAATGGCTACAGGAATATTAGTACCATTAGTTCTATTAGCATTTGTTAATACTTGGTATCAGCTCACAACAACTTTTTAAAAGAGACACTTTCTTCAAAAATCGTGGAATCAAAGCTTTTATTGTTGTTGATGATGAAGGAGGTGGATAGCATCAACAACAGAATATTTGATGTCATTTTGTGAGTGCACTTTCCATTTACATCGGAATTACGCTTCCATACTTGTATTATAAATCAGCTAAGTAATGGCGGAAGGCCATGCTTCCTAGTAAGTAGTAATTATCTAAATACTTCACACATCAAAACGCTAGTTTATTATCAGGTTCCATTGATTGCTAATTTTATGAAAATTGTTATGTAAAAGATTGAAGATAAGATATACATGGCTCCTCAAACGTACACAGGAATAGTTACAGTTATCGAGGCATATTGAGGACAGCTAGAAATACGATCAATGGGTCATGTTCAAGAATTGCAGAAAATTAAACGATGAAACATGATTGAAGTTCATAGAAATAGAATCAATGAGACGAGGTAAAAGTACACAGTCAATGAGGCATCGAGGTACGCGGAATCTATTGACATCGAAATACAGAAATATTTAAAATACATCTACTTATTACATTTAGCGATATTAATTCTGGTTATAATATTATTATTACTAAAAATACAATTGTTAATATAACTAGCGCCAACGACGCACTAGGAATGCACTATGTATACCATCATTCAAAACATATATAGGAAGAATGGAGTCGACATGTATGGATTGAATGATAGTATAAAGAGCATGATTATTATTACGTAAAAAAATTCGAATCTAATAAAATAAGGCAAACGGGTCTCACGGAGGGATTAAACAACTATACTTTTCATTAATATCAGGCACTCAAATCCAAAATCATTTGAAACAATGCTTACCGGTCTAGGAGTACAAGTTGTGGACCCAAATCGACGCGGGTACCAAACCTGCACCGACTACGAAATGAAAACAGGAACTAATTTAATTTGACAGTTGGCAATCTATTCTGGATGGAGTCGAGTTTTCAATACGCACTTGTCGACATTGTTCCAGGTACTTAGGTGTTGTAGGTAAAAGCTCATCTGTTTTTGTATAATCTGTGAATGTACTTCGATTGATTCCTTCAAGTGGAAGCTTAAGGTTTACATCGTGAGGTTTGTCCAAATAATTTGCTTATACTTATGGGTTACGGGATTTCTACGACACTATGTACGGATAAATCCATCAATGAATCTCATCAATGACGCTATGTTACTTGATTTGTCTCCGTGGCTTAGCATATTAAAGTATGGAAATTGATGATGATTTATGACCCTGTTTACTTTAATTAAAGTCTTTCACCGTCTTTAAGATTTATCCTGTGTTGAAAGTTATCCCGTTAATGATGTAAACAGTGTGTTTATATTGGACAAACCTCTTAAACCTTTCCCACATACCGCGACCGTACATTCTCCGTTTATTTCGCAGCGTCCGTATTCTCGAAACCCTATTAAATCCTAGCTACATCGCGCTACGTCGTCTACAACCTAATTGTATATACTCTTTTGTATCACCCTCTAATATTTTCGCCGAACGCCTATTCCTAATTCGTTTAGCTCAAAACTTGAAGCTGTGGACCCATTACGTTATTATTTGTTTCAAGTCGAGTGAAATTAATCAAGGCTTCGAAAATATAACAGTAATTGTAGTTGAACAGCGACTTTAGAGCCATATCGGTCAGACGTTAGATCGACGTTGCTGGCGGCTCGTCCACGGCGCCTGGAGGTGGCAAACTGTACCGAGAAAGTTTCAATCGACAATACAGTTTGGAGTTGGTTCAGTTGTCTATCTATTGCTCTTAGCACTGCCATAGCGAGCGCATACATCCATTGGCGAAGCTCCAATACGCCATATCGAGATATTACCACCTCGTCACGTCGTTATCGTGTGATATGGCCCAAATTGAGTGCCACGTGTAAGGTTGACATCAAGTAAAGTATCAAGAGTGAGTGGGACAGGAGGAGGATAGAATTTAAAAAGTCATTAATCATTAAACAATTTGATAGGTGACATAGTATTGCCACAAATATCACTAATACGTCTGATTCATCAAAAATGCACATCAAACACTTAGCTTAGTCTAACACAAATAAAAAGAACTACAGCAAAGTACTTGTAAAAAAAGATTTTCACCGAATAATACGACAAAACAACGCCAGCGAAACGAACACTATGTTTTCAACTTACAATAATTTCAAAAAGCAACATTAAATCATCGAGCTAGTTATGCCAAGATGCAATTGGTCATTTTACAATTCTTTATCAATATTCCGCTGTTTAAATCTATCGAACATTAACTCCCAAATAAATTTCAGGCTACGCACAAATGGAACGCCACAAATTACACAATAATTACGTTTGTATCAAATATGATAATCAATAATTACAATCTAACGTCTAATTGGTATGGGGTACGAACATTTATAATAAGGAGACACAATGGGATCACATATATTTTTGATACTTAATATTATTACTTTGATACCTCTACTAATACTTTAAATCCATTGTAAATATATCGAGTTATTTCTCGCCCGCATCTAATCCTGCCTAAGTATTAATTTCATGCAGATCTATACTTCCTTTCCAATACTTCCAATTCTAAATTGGTTCCTAATATTCTCAAATAGAGTATCAATATTAATACTTGCAGGTAACACCAATATCTTTTACCAGAATATCCAATTACTGTTAGGATTAAGATTATCTATCTTTTAGACTGTTTCTTTATCATTTTGATCGTCCTATTTCTTGTGTATCATCGATCGATTCCGTTTCATCTGACAAGTGTGAATAAGACTAATAAGACCCTTTTTAAATCCTATCCGATTACTGCAGCACATAAACATTACGTAAAATCTTTATTTCTCTTTTCGAAAACTATGGGACATTTACTGGGACAATTAACTTGGAACATTATTATTTTGATATCAGGATATGAATTAACTATGAGATACAGTGAATTAAGATTCGCCTTTAAATGAATTTTAAACAACGCACTGTCAATTTCCTCTTGGTTAATACTTCTCTTCTATTATGCAGTAATTTATTGTGTATGAGATTAATATTAAATTTGTTCGCAGATTTTCGTCTTCGACATTGAATATTTTCGTACTTACAAGGTTTTTAAATTCATTGGCAAATGTGAATTTTTCAAGTCATAGTTACATAATATTTTTTTCATTAATATTGTTATAATTCATAATTCATCATTTCATGAAATATAAATATTCATTTTTAATTTTATATTCTCTAGTCGCCGACCCGTCCTTCCCATTATCAAATATTTTCTTCGTAAATAAAGATGAAGCAATAATAAAAGTTGAATTAAATGGCTACAAGAACGTCAAAAGTAAATTAAATTATCCTAAATACTTAAATGAAATAACTTAAACTTAACTCATAACGTATCAACTAAGTTTCCATTAGATAAACTACACAATACATTAATAACTGAGACAAAAAACCTAAACACTAGCCGCTCCTTCCAAAACAGGCAGCACTACCCAAACTGGGGGAATCCCCGTCAGATCGCAACGTCGCTCTTCAGTCGGGTATATCCAGACGCGGGCGAAACGTTCCGAATTGAAATGACGTCACCCGAGTTCGGGTAGTGGGGGCCGAGGTGGGTTTGGGTTTAGGAGTGTTTAGGAGTAGCCGGTGGCGCAGTCGAAGAAGGGGAAGCAGGCGACGGGGTCGGCGACCGAATGCTAGAGCACGTGTAGGTTCTCGCACGACTTGGACTTGGAGTCGCGCGCCCACACGCGGCCCAGCAGCCCGCGCACCTGGAACAACAAATAAATAAAAGTTAATAAATATCAGTATAAGAGTATCAGCTGTCCGGTCACCATAACACAGGCATTAAATTTCCTAATTTGGGATCAGACAACCTTGTGTGGAATTGTCCCCAGTTATTTATTATTTCTTATTATTATATAGTAAGGGTATTGCCTATCTGTCTGACAAGTGTCCGCGTGTAGCTCGGTTCTATAACGTTATATTGCAGGCGGATGCTTCAAAGAGGGAGCACCTTAACATTTGACTATCGACTTTGATGATCATTAAATGCAGAGCAGCGATTTGAAAAGCATTGCAGCCAATGGTCGAGGTAGAAAGCCTGGATCTTCTTTCACGTACGCATCGGCATTGTAATGTTACATGAATGAGAGGTAAATATGTAGGTAAAAATACCTTAACACTGGCGGAGAGTCGGGTGCGTTTACGCGGCGTACTCGCAGCGGAAGCGGAGGCGGGCGCGGTAGCGGCGGCGTCGTTTTCGAGCGGGGAGCGCGCGCGGCTGCGGTTCTTGCGCGAGGTACTGCGTTTTCTGTAAAGTACCAGTGAAGTATAAGGCTAATGTGTTCAGCAGAGCTTATCGGTCTAGGTTCGGCTCCCAATGTTACAATGCCAAATTTTAAAATAGAACACTGCCATAAGGGTGCGTTTCCACAAGGGATGTGCGACAATGCGTAGCGAGGAATATGTTTGTTAAGAACCAATAGGATCCCTTCATTTACCTAGCCTCGCTTAGCTCGGTTTCTCTAATATTGGTTCTTAACCTTCCTCGCACATCCCTTGTGGATACGCACCCTAAACAGCTGAATTAAACGAATGCTGTACATAGACCGTAAATAAATAAAATACAATAAGCATTCTAAATATATATAGCAGCCATTTAAAGCACCACGAGGGCGGTAGGCGCGCACGTATCGCTTCTGCACGAGTCGCCCTTAATTTAATACCATAACTTCGACCCAAAATCACTGGCCGCCGAGTAACGTACCGTTTATAACCGTGAACGCGGCGAGGGTGCATGAAATAATTTGGTAGAGAGAGGTTTTATCACACTTTTATGTAGATTTATCACTTTTTTTACGATCGTTTTCCCTTTACCGAACCTGTTATAAGGCCTTCGGATGCTCGAGATTTATACTTGCTTTGGAAATTATGTGCTTCTCGGTATCGCGGAAAGTGTGTACCTCCGTTAAATATAAACGTCGACATAAGTATAGAAGAGGTTCTTGAGAGGCCGACTATTACGCAACGATATCTAGGTTCCTACAAACTGTCTTGACTACCACAGTCTCTTTTTACTTTACTATTGTTTACACACTTCCGTTTTTGTGTAATAATTAGTGACATTACGTCACTAAGTTACGTTAAGGACAGAGGTATTTGGCACTCGCTGCTTTCTGCCTACCCCGTTAGGTACCTGGCTCGATCATATCGCAATTATTAACGTGTACCTTGCTTATGCTTATGTGCCTGTAACTCTGGTGTGCTGGTTGTCAGCGATAGCACCGCCAAATGATATTGTCCTGCATCTGTTTGGTGTAATGAGGCAAGGTGGAGCGTCTTATTATCGTAGGATTGTTACTAGATTGCAGGTGACCTGACTCTCTCCGCGTGTTGCTGCTTCAGACGGATCTGCGTGAGGAGGCCCACCAGCAACTCGTCCACGTTGTGGTTGATGCCCACTGAGGTCTCGATGAACTTGCATTCATAGGACGTCGCCAGCGCCTTGCCTTCTGCAATGCAACAACCACGTAATATTTCTTTATGTGAACAGAACAAACAAGCAGACAACAGACGCAAATAAATAACTGGGAACAATTCCACACACGGCTGTATGATCCCGAATTAGGCAATTTAATAGCGGTGTTATGGTGACCGGACAGCTGATAAACATACATATATACATACGATATAATACTTATGTAGATATTTTTATTACGACCAGACACGGAACAAACAAATGTGCTGCACACACAAATGTTTGTCCTGGGTGGGAATCGAACCCACGACCTCCGGTTTTGCAGTCA
>DWGJ01002069.1:0-17085 GCA_018246895.1 Aspitha aspitha aspitha | reverse complement strand
ACGGCAGGTTTGTAAGGACAGAGATATTTGGCATTCGCTGCTTTCTGCCTACCCCGCAAGGGACCTGGCGTGACGATATGTATGTTTATAGGTATAGGTACCTATTGTGTTCGTTCCATTAATTGAATCGAGAGAATAACGTCTCATAAGTAGTCCCTGTGGATACCGTGAGATTTTAAAACGATATTTTTTCAATTGGATTTCATTACATACTTTATGCCGAATTAAAGTTAGGTTAGTCAGGCAGGTAGGTCGGTAGGTAGGTAGGTAGGTAACAAATAGGTAGGTACTTCGTTTGTTTTGGGTTGCCGCTGTGTTATTAGTGCTGTCATCCAGAGAGCCTCGTACAAAGCCTAGGGATAGCATATTTCAATGTTCAGAGCCTAAAAGAAGAAAATACAAATAAATTTAAACTCAAAAATAAATTTGATGCATAATTTACTTTTTATTTATTCAACTGCCAGTCTTATAATATTATTTAATTTCCAGTTATATCCAGTAAGCGTCCAACGGTGAGCGTTCTCACCGCGGCGTTAAGATAAACGAAAGACAAAACTCTGTTTTGTTTGTTATGTGCTTCAGCTGTTGTCATAGCGTTAAGTATTTATCGCCACGAACGTGATATGCGAGGAGCGCGGTTGAGGAGTTGTCGCGCTATTGTGACGCGAGCGGGCCGCGCGCACGTTTCGCGTTGCATTAGTCTTGCGGTTTTCGACGTGACGCGCAGTTCGCACTCCGTCGTACAAGCTTAGTTCGTATAAACCACAGGTTAGTACTACATCGTGTTTTCGACTCGTACAATTTTTTTCTTCTGTTATTCACTTGGCATACATGCCGTTTTCATTCTCGCGTGCATTCCGGCCTTGAGATATTTGAATCTTACATCGATTTTCTCTATTGTAATGTGGTAGGTCTATTGGCATATTTTGTAAATCACCTCGGACTTGTAATATATTAGTGTGGTGACATTGATAGTCCATCTGCTGTGGGTTCTTTGCTGATAATGACTTTTCCAATTGCAGTACCTACGGCTTATGTCAATATTGACATTAGTAACCTTGTTTTGTTTCTCTTATGACCATTAGAGCTGTACATATGTCAATGTTTGACAACATTATTAGTATTGCCGTTTCTTTGTCGAGTTTTAATGAAATAAACGTATGAACAAAACTGAACTATTTCATAATTCGCTTATGAAGAGTATTTAAACATTGGGCAACAGTTAACGGAGTATAATAACTACGCACTGCTTTAGATATACAATCATGACAGATCAAATTAGTAAATAGAGTAAGTATTTGTGTCACGGTCAGCACGTGTGTATGTCCTAACACATGGGTGTGTATTTTGTCCTTACTATGGATGTAAATTCGGAACAAATAACTTTTTAATTAAGAATCACTAAAGTTACATTAACATTATAGATAGATTAATAGACGTCAGATAGATAGGGTAAGTTAGATTGATTTAACATTATCGGCCTGTGATCGAATTGAGTACCTATAACAAGCAGTGATCGTTGCATCAAATGTGTGTCGATGTGCGTCATATAGCAATATGTCTACTATTTACTACACGTAAGACGCAAAGTTTCACGTTCCCGGATTTAAACAGCACAAAATATGTCTTGAATGCAAGCAGATGGACGGTTATAAATTATACACCAGCGTATACCTACTGAGCGTTAACTGTTGAAAGCTATAAACGTGTCAGCTATTTCAATGAGATTGTAAATTTTTCAGTGGTCTAGCTACACGCGTTCTGTTCAGTCCAGGGAAAGAAAATTATACTGTAATTTATTGTTTTGATTTGACGATGTGTTTGTTCTAAACGTGATATCTAAACTATCATTACTAAGGCATACATTAATCTGATCCCTTGCATAATAATTTTGGTAATTTCATTTCAATACATTTTCATACAGTTGCCAATTCAATGATGACGGCTATCACAATAAGCGATGCATAGATATGTAACAGCTAAATCCATACACTTTTTTTTAGCGATTTTTTTGCTTGGGTCACAAAATTTTGTTTGAGGGACTGTTAAAAAAAACTTGAATCGTTAATGGACATGAATTGTAATAAAACTGGTTATTATTTTGTCAGTCACGTTACGTATGGTGACGATGTTTCTGCGAGTCCTTTCGTCCTTGTATAATGGGTACGTACATATATCTTGCTTCTTTGGTGTTACTTCAACGCTCTCGCTTTGCTGGTGTGTTATACATATTTGTATATGCCCTTGAATGGTCGAATGCTTCGTCAAACTTATCGTTCCTTCGATGATGCGGTAGCTTTATAGATTATTTTACATTGAGACATTTTATGTTTAGGTATCGTCTTAAATCTGCTATGAACCAGCCATAAACCACAAAAAATCGTAACAGACAAAGAGGTTCGCACATTCGAAATATCGAGGTGAGTGAACTTCGTAGATGAACATAGCCAATAGTTTTTGTTGGTTCTGCGGCCACAAAAACTGATTTAAATAAACTATTTGACTGACTGAGACGGAGCTAGTCGCTACAGTACCTACTTAATTGTAAACATGTGCTGGCCGCCGCTCACCATCGCCAGATCGTAACATTTATTTTTAAGTATTTCGATCTTGAGACGTAGCGTAATTTTATATCTGCATACAATTGCAAATTTGACATGTTTCACACACGTGCATACAAAGTTATTTATGTACATATATATTAATAACTTTTCACAGCTATACTGTCCATTTTATAATATAAAAAAAAAATACAGACGAATTGAGTACCTACTCCTTTTTCAAGTCGGTAGATAAACTAGTGGACCTGACCACGCGTTACCGTGGTTATACATGTCAAGTTATATAATATGTCAAATATCGTATGTTCAGAAATTTATTGTATGTAAAAATTTACTGACAATTGATATTTATAATTTTTTTTATTTTATAAAAACTATCCTATCTTTTAAGTTGAATCAAATAATAGATATGTACAAAATTTCATTGAAATCGGTTCAATGGTTTCGAAGATTATCGCAAACGAACATCGTGACACGTACAATAATATGTATAAGAGATATTATGACGGAAAATCGACTTTGCTTACCAAAATGGCATTTACTGCTTCGTTATCCATTGGAGTAGCCGTAGCCCTTGTATTTCATTCCTTGTAACTTTCAACTGCAACTCTCCTGCCACTACTGAAAAAAATAGGATTAGGCATGACTAATGTATTCATGTAGGTATGGTATGTGTTTGCTGAAACACGTTACGCACGGTAATTTCGTAGGACGCTTATATTGCCACTTGACGCAACCGAGAAAAAAAAATAACGATTTATAGAGATTAACCGTCGATATGAATCGTGAATATAAATGAGTGGAAACAAAAACGAGATGTGTCTGAGGAGAAATAATAAGAGGCGTTCGACGGCGATCGTCTAGCTGGCTGGCATCGTCCTTGAGTGCAGAAATCCTTGATGAGTACAATCAACCGCCACCGGATAGCACTCCGCCTCCAGGGCTGCCAATTGACGTTTGGGCCGGCGCCTTTTTCATTGCTACTCGATAAACTCGTTGAGTAAACAAGGAAATTATTGCCGATCGCCTCTCGTACGAGTAAATCTCGCGAATCGCGTTTTGTTTTGGCGTTAATGTTTCAAGTTATTACACAAAGCGCGTATGCAGTCACGTGTTTTTGTGAGGCAAGTTTGGTTTAATTTATTTTATTAAAAAAAAATATTTTTTATTTCGTATAAACTTTAATATTTTAATAACTCGGCATGTTTTATTACAAGGGTCGAAATTTTAGAAATATTCTTTCGTTTTTCGTATTGAAGATTTCGTTTGACAAGATGATAAATTACAAAAATAAAAAGATTATATTTGTAGCTGTGGAAAATGAATGTAGTAACCGTCATTGTTTTGTAATGCGAGTAATTATTTAATTGTTCTTTTGAAAGTTATTTCTATACAAATCGAAAAACAACGATCAACCCTGTTTCATAGATATCGCGTAGGTGCTAGCGAGAGGATGAGTGTGAGGACAAAAACTTAAACTGAAAATAAATGGGCGCGAAACGCCTATTAACGGCATTCGCGATCGACACTAGCTCCGACGGTGAGCGCTCGCCGTATATGTAAACCGATTATATGCATCTTGATAAGGCAGAAAAATACTCAGCGCTGCTCATAATCTTACCTATCATAATGTTCTACATGCAGATCTGGGTTGGTCTCTTTCAAGAAGTTACATGCCGGAAATTGCGAATTTGACATGAGACAGCAACACAAGTCGAATTCTGGAATGAGATCTGTCCAGAATCCGCTAGGGATAGACGTCTGCCACTAACGCTTACGTAAATTTTAATATACGTAGTGGGTATTTGTCTCTATTTTAGATTTACGGGTGGTTTTCTTACGTATTGTTTCCGAAGTGTATTGCGTAATGTTCGCAAAGGGACCAGTATATCAATCGAGATTTCCGGCAGTTTGAACTATTCGCATTATACAAATGTCTATGTAAATATGTCACGCTTAAATTTCAATTGCGGCTTAAATTGAATTTAACTCGGCGGCGGCGGCGGCCCGACAACTTATCGAATATATATTCTCTCAATAATCGTTACCAATTATGTGAGTGTTCGGCCTCGTGTTATCAATCTCGGCTGAAAAGCCGCAACGGGCGATTACGGTGCGGGATTAAGATCTCTTTGCGTTCGCGTGTAAGGAGAAAAATGTGTTGATAAAATGCCGTTGATTGATCATTTCGGCACATGGCGACAGTGTCGTGAGGCGTGCCCGCGCAGGCTCCGTGAGATACGGGTATGTCGGACGTTATGAAACTATTGCTCACCGATCCACTGCAAATAACGGTTCTCACTAATGATCGTTTTCGTTTCGCGACTGCTCACCTACTCCTTGTAATTGTCAATAATAGAACGACAGCTATCGCACATGCACATCGCAGTTAATTAGAATGACGAAGCTAATCTTATTGTAAGATAAGTACATATTTTATGTAATTCCAAAGTGGAACGTATGCAGTTGATTGCTGGTACTTGACAGTTGACACTGACTATAGAGGTTTCTTTTGCTATATAATTCATACATGTCAAATAAAATTGTGCGCGCTATAAATATACCTAAATACTAGTGTATGAAAGAGGAAGGTGACTGACTCATGGATCAACGTACAGCCGAAACAGCTGTAACTAGAATCCTGAAAATTTTCGGATATATCAGTTTACATTGCGTAGGTGGCGCACTAAGACAAAAAAATAGGGTTAGAAAAATTGTATGAAAGTTAGACACCAGAAATTTTAGAAATCTAAATTATCAAATACATGATTTAATATTTTCGTTAGCTGTTGAGTAATATTGAGTACGTACTGTACAAATAATCTATTACTATCAATGTTGGATCCGAAGTGTAATAGTTCGTTGTGCTGATGTCAGAAACAAAGGTCGTGTGCAATGTATAAATACATTCCGGAACGGCCTTTCTCTCGCCCTTCCGCGCGCCCATCAGATACCGCCGCCTCCGGCGCTCGATTGTCTGTCAAAGTCAAGTTCACGGCCTGTCCGCCACCCGTACATATTATATACGTAGACCAGTTGCCCCGGCGTACTTCGTACCGCCTAACAATTCCGATCTTCATATTCCAATAACTTACAGCCTATATGTTGCCGAGGATTAATAGCTGTATAACAAAAAAAGTCTCATCAAAATCCATCCAGTAGTTTTTGCGTGAAAGCCGTTCAACAGACAGACAGAATTGAACTCTTCTACAGTTTTATTTATGTATATAGATATTATAGATGTTATGTACACAATTTCATTGAAATCGGTTCAGTGGTTTCGGGGATTGTCGCAAACGAACATCGTTACACGGGATTTTTATATATATTATATAAGATATACATATATCTATGCCGCCAGCTGACAATTGGCAAATATTTATGATACTATGCAAAAGTATTTCCTATCTTGTATATCGTTATCTATATCGTACCGCAATTGTTACTGTTCTTTGAACCGATTTTCTCAATCATTTTTACATCTACCCTCATACTATAATACATATGCGATATCAGGTTAACAGCTGCCAATACGTTCTGGGTGCATCTGTTTACAAGTAAGTGTAATTGCTTAAATAACATTTTACACGTACATCATTTACATTATTTGTAATATTCTTAATGCAATCTAAGATCAACCTCAATACACGATCGTACCGAGGCGTTCCATTAAGTATTGTTCTCGACATTTGGCGCGGGGTCGATGACTCGTGCAATCAACTGTTTAGTTGTTTGTTTCGCTTTGTCACGAATGCTGTTCCAAGATCATGTAATTTGTTTAGATTTCACAAGAATCACAAATACAATTTATACATGCTTGTTCGATTATACATACATTTATGCACCGAAAAGGTCTAATGGAATTTCTATTGTATATCAGTTTATACAGTTTCGAACATCCCTCAGCAGGATGAATTTTGCATGTTTCCAAACTTGCAATTACTGTGACTTTTCTAATAACGTTATCGCGCTTATCAATCAAACGGAATACAGATAATGACTGGATTAAGCAATTACCTACGCGAGTATATTGTAAAATGATGGACAATAATGATCTTCATAAATCATATCAAACGTGCCGTTTATGAGAGGAAAAAACTTTTTCAAAGAACGTAAAGTACAGTTAATATAAAACAAAATCGATAGTTGGCATGAGTGTGCTGCGACATTACTGTTGTTGTATGGAGCAACGCAACGGACTGTCAGATATAAATCTCCGCAGATCACGAGGTGGTTAATACGATATTCGTGTCGACGCCGTCTAAGGTAGGTAGGTAGATCGGGCACCGTTATTCTATTGTCGATTCAAGTGCACTAGGATTTCATATTTGTCCGCGTGGCTTGTGTATGATTTAATTCCGCCCGCCAGACAATATCTCTCGGATATCGGTCAGATCTATTTCACGCATAGCTTAGTTTATTCGAGCGCTAGACGAGAATGACTAAAATAACTGGAATGTTGCTGTTCTCCTTGTGAAGATTATTATTCAAACCAATAACTCGCAATATGAAATTATATTTCGTCTTGTTTATGATTTAGTACATTATTTGATAGAATGCCCTTATATTCGTTTAAGTGCCAAAGTGAGTCACGTGTAGGTAGACGGCAAACTTTCTCGCCCTTTTAATTAACCAAAAAGTAGGCAAATGCCCTGTGCTGAAGCCAAATTAGATTCTAATCTGATATGGAACAAATTATAATGAAATGATTTAGTAACTACCATTTCAATTTTTTTTTTACTTTCCCTTACAATATTTCTAATACATTTGAGTGATTGCAACGAATTTACATTTAGGGCTATACGATATACATGCATGTCGGTTAACAGTGGGGTCGTTTCCGCGGCGCTTGATATGTGAACTCTGATAAGTCCACTGGCCACGCGACACTTTCTCAACCCCTTGGAGTGCGAGGGTTACTTGCCCTTTCGCCTTACTGATTAGTCCTTGGAACAAATACAAAAAACAACGTTCATTGCTATAGTTGTACGCTACTCGTTTCATCGTACCACAAAAGTAATGTTCAATCACGAATCTCCATTTGAATGTTACAGGTAATTTATAAAGACGTTATATTCACTACTTCAGGATTTATTGTAAAAAAATGAACATCATAAATGATAAAATATTGTCTTCGATATCATTGCCAGGGAAGTTATTTATTCAACAGTCAATGTACTTGATCTACTGAGACGTCATGTTTTACGAGCACATTATGAGAATAAGTATAGGTACTTAGTTAGGATAAATAGATACAAGCTAGTGATTGACAATTTAAATAATAGAAACGTGCTGTGAGCTGTGAGTGGGTACGTCTTTTCTTACCATTGTATTATTTTAACTATTGTGAAATATACGTTCGTTATAGAAAATGTTGCAGCGAAGAATAGAATTAAATAAACACACGTGTTTTTGTTTATAATACCACATAAGAAGCTGGGAGTCTCCAGAACTGCAGACACTGAATAAGAGTTTACGTTTTCCTACTACTCAATCACATTATACAGTCTTTGATGTTTTAGTTTTTTTATAAATGGCTACTGTTGACCTGTCTCTGATACTAGTTCAGTTATTTAACTACGAAAATCTAAAGGAAAATGCCATAAAATTGTGTGCAGTAAAGTTGAAATCTGAATAGGCGTGAATTAGTTACGAATGTAAGGTGTGCAGAATTGCGGTCAATGAGGAACTAGCTTGCGACACGGCACTGTCGATGCTAGTTAAATTGAGTTGTTTGTACCTGTCTCTCGCTGAACTAAATTGTACTTGTAAGGTTTGAAGTCGCTAACTTATTTAAAAGTTAATATAAATACCTATTAAAATCTCAACAGTAATCCGATTATACACGGATCATCATTAAATAAATTATGCAAACGAATTTATACGATTAAAAAATATTAAATAAAATATGTTCACGTTTAAAATTTTACCAATATAATAGATACTTTCATCCGTAATTTGAAAATGAGTTTGGAAATGACGCCAATGTTTGTACGATTTATTTGTGTACGTGTTGCCTGGTAATTGCATCATTTTTATCTGTATCTATCTATCTATCTATCTATCTGAACGTGTTGTTTCTTGTCCAGTTCACATCGCCGGCGGCGGAAAGCGCTGCGTGTGGTAGCAGCACGTCGTCCTCCACATCGTCTTCCTCATCCTCATCGTCGTCGTCCTCGTCCTCGTCGTCCGACTCCGACAGCGCGGAGGCCGCCGGTGGCTCCGCTCATGGACCCGCCGAAGATTCTAGCGCTGCACTCGCTGCTGTTTGTCAATTACAGGTGCGCAATAAAAAAACGTGTATGTACCCATGTCGTCTGAATTAAACGTCAAGCACCAACGAACCAAAATTACGAGACACATACTTCCTTTAAGAATTTAAGTAGGAGATGTTTGCTTCTGTAATTAAAATTATACATACCTATCACTATGAGTAATATAATATTAGTTTGTATAAAATTAAATTTAAAGATATGTATTTGATGTCTATAGATAACACCGATGACATAATACACTAAAATACATTCTACAGGTCATCGACGATGCGGACCTTGCGGAACTATTTCCAGAACAAACATCGAGCGCGCCGGCGCAACAGCCCAATTTCCCGACCTTTGCTGTTCATAACACATCTCCGGACAACGACGACAAGTCTATTGTCGACAATGGTATGTTTTAAGCGTGTTTTTAAATTTCGTTCTATTTATTTAAGACATATTAATAGATTCTAATCTTTGTCTTTTTCCAGGAGACGGATCGAGTAGCGAAATGGAGCTCACACCGCAGCTAGTAACGGCTGCAATTCAAAGAGCTACAGCGGACTCTTCAGGATCGGAAAACGAATGCTCAAATTCGGAGTCTGCGCACCATAATGCTACTCATTATGCGTCGAGTTTATTACAACAGTTTGTTGCACAAACACAATTATTGAGTAGTGGTGCCTCTTCAAATCCCATCGTACCTGGTGCGTCGGCAAACCTGTCTTGTGGTATTAACGGACATTCAGTAGACAGTGTGGGTACAATAAGCGATTCGGTACTGGGTCAAATCAACAATTTGCCTGAAATAACACCCATTACTCCAAATTTCTTAAATAATTCACAACATCTGAGCCGTCAACAAACAGAAGAACTTTCGCAAATAAATAAGGTGCTGGAAGAAATCTCATCCGTTTCAGATACTGTCAGTATTTCAATACCAAATACTACAAGCTTAGAAGACTGTGTTGATAATAATGATTTTATGAATCTTGACATTACACCAGGAGGATCTGAATTAGGCAGTGCCAGTGATTTGTTAAAAAGTTCACCTTTAACTGTAACAAATACCGATATAAATACCAACGGTCAAATAGATCCTCAAAAATTAGATACGATCAGTACTAATTCGATTGAATCTCAAGAGGATGTAAAAAACAACTTAATGTTAGAATCTAGACGAAAAAGGGGCAGGCCACGTAAAGTAAGAAAGATCGATGAAGGTGCTGAATCTCGTAAAGACAAATCTGTAGTTAACATAATTAATGCATTTCATAATAACAATGATCCTCCAAATGTTTCACCAGACTCTGGAATCATATCGAACCATAATTCACCTACCCATTCGCCGTTACGAAGACATGAAATAGATGAAACACATAACAGATTAAGTAGGCGGTCAGTTCAAAAGGAGAATAATGCAATAGAAAGGAAAAGCATGCGTTCGAAGTCTAAAACAAGAAATAGAATTCATATCAGATCCGACTCGAGTGATTGTGATTTTCAGAAAAAAAGAGTAGAAAATGAAATTAAACAAATCAAAACTGAAGCACCATCGCCTGTTCCGTTAAAACAAGACCAAAGTAAATTAGAAAAATCTAAGAAGAATGATCATAAATTAGACATTGCTGCTTTAGACAGGATGTTATATGCAACGGACAGGGTGTTATATCCTCCACGTAAGAAAGTAGGTAGAAAACCACAAGCTAAAACGAAAAGTACGAAAACTACGCCAAAAACTTTAAAGGATAAAAATCAATACGACTCTGCTGATACAGACGATGAGTCTCTACCATCTAACAGATCGGTCTTATCTGGCGTCTACGCGAAGAGAAAGGAAGTAAATAGCAAGTTAGCTAACTTGCCTAAAAGAAATAATAAAACATCAACAAGTGTATGGAGAGATAATCAAAGTGAAAATGAAGCAGCTGGAGATGATCCTCTTGATCCAACCTGGAAGCAGATTGATCTAAATCCGAAATATAAAGACATTCTTTCTGGATACAAAAGTGATCATGAATTTAAGCCTTACAAGAGTTGTAGTCGATTGATCGAGTCGGGCTATAAAAGTGACTATGGTTGTAGATCTGGCTATAAAAGTGATTGTTATAGATCAGGTTATAAAAGTCAATCTGGTTATAAAAGCGATAAATCAGGTTATAAAACCGATTACAGTGTGAGGAGCATGCGAAAACGGACAAAAAAATTTAAGAAAACAAGATCAGTGAGAGATCGATCGTATTATAAAAACCAGAAACATTTTGTATCTGATCAAGAAATACTGTTATTATCTAATAAAACATTTAATAGCCTAACATTAGGCCACAGTTCAAGTGATTCTGAGTGTGAAACGTATCTTCGCAAACCAAATGCTAGTCCTAAATATATAAGTGTGTGTACTAAGTATCCATTGCCATCTAAATATGATTACGGTTTCTCTAAGATGAACCGGAAACATATGCTACGCCTGAATTCGTCAGACCCTTTCGCACCTGGCCCTGTTTTTAGTGGATTGCAAAGACCGGTGACAACATACAATATATTTAAAATCAGTCACAATAACAATAACACATTGTTAAAATCACCTACGAAAGCTAGTTACATTGGAAGTCCTTTACCTGCTTTGAAACCTGTATTCTCTCATAAGTTTGGGATATCACCAATTTGTACAGTTGCTAATTTACCAGCAGCAAAAAAGGACGAGTTTTTAAAACATTTTCCAAGATCACTGTCACCAAGAAGTCGCAAAACGAAATCTGGAAATGTTTTTCCACTAGGCACAAAGAAAGAAAATGTTGTAAAACCGCTTCCGAGTATTTTTGAACAAGCAAAAAATAGTTATGTACCAAATAAATCTCTTACGAGAAATGTTTTTCTGAACTTTAAAAAACCGCAAATAAAGCCAACTTTTCATATAAGGAAGCACAGAAGAACTGTTGTTTTGGCACCGCCTAAGATTAATTTAAATAATACAGAGAGACCATCTCGTATTACGGTAAAGAAAGAAGAAAATAAACATCACAGGCATAGAAGCAAAAGAAGACATCGTTCCAGATCAGTATCAAGATGTCGAGATTCCTTTGCACGGAACAGTGTGGATTCTGTAGATCAGAAGTTTTCTCAAGATATGGATAATCTCATTACAAATTTTATAAAGTTTTGTCAAATAGCGCCTAAATTTATTTCAAATGTCGCCCATAGTCAACCAAAACATTTAGAAAAAATGCCCTTAGAAACTGTTTCTTCGAAAGTAGTCAAAAGAATGTCCAAAAAACGTAAAACGTCAGATAATCAAGAAACAGTTATACCAACGTCAAAAAGACGGCACAAGAAACTACAGACAGAATCTCAGAATAAAGGTGGCAAAGAAACAAATGAACATAAACTTCCCCTTAAAAAAAGACATTATCATATAAACTCTTCAACAAGTAATTCATTAAGTTTAAGTCTGGTTACATCAGAGTTTGATGAAAACTCTAAAAATGAAATAAGCCCTGATAAATTTTTGTGCACGGAAACTGATTGTATGGGAGATGTACAAAAAAACGGAGAAAGTTTGAAAGGGAAAACAAATCCAGACAAAACTAAAAAAGGTGCTGATATTGCCAAAAATGTAACCCCACCTCACCTCCAAGAATCAAAAACTTTGCATTGTATTAAGATTAATGGAAGCGTAGTATCGGAAAATATTGCAGTAAAAGAAAATGTAATCAATTCTGACCTTAAAACCAATGCATCGGTATCGTTAGATACAGTAGAAGATGATTTAACCATACAAAAACCTGCCGCAGGACACTCTGAACTATCTAAGAAAATATATGAAACGTCAGAAAAATTAAAAGCCATGCATAAAATGGTACATGATATAGAAAAAAGTTTACCGAAATCAAAGGATAATGAAGGCAAACTGGAGATATCTAAATTAGAATCACATAGAATGTCGTCACCCAGATCTGAAACGAAATCAACACCTTTAAGAAATTCAGCACCTATTGTAACTCCCAAGAAGCGTCATCGCTTAGAAGCTGACAAAGTGGCGTCTAGCTTAGATCAAGTCGTGCAATCGTTATCAAAAAAGTTATCAGAGGATAAAACTGCTAGTTCAATAAATAATAAAGAATCGAGTCCAAATCATTATAAGGAAGATATTAAAGATTCTGAGAAATTAAACTCCGATTCATCCGCAAACGACAATAACACAGTGTCAGTAAATAATAATGCTGCTGATCCTCTAAAAAGTATGTCAGCACGTTCATTATATAAAAGTTCTATTCCGCCAGCACAAAAATCAGAAATAATGACACGAAAGAAGAACAGATTAGAAGGTTTGACGAGTAATTTGGTGTCAAAAATTAATCCCAGTGCAGCCACTAAAGTTTTGGACACTCTGTTGAATAATAACATACGCAAGTCAATAGAGTCTAGAATTCTTGAAAAAGAAAAAAGCAATTTAGATAGCCCAAACAAAATGAGTGACGACAAACACAAGGCTAAAGAAACTACTCAAATGAATACAAGAGCAACAGTTATTAAATCACCAGTTTCTAAAGGAAAAGTAATTGACATTAAAAAAACAAAGGTACCCGAACCTGCTATTGAACACTGTATAGTTGTAAATGTTGATAAACCCACAGGGATATTTGAACCGTCTATTGATTTAGAAGATCAGATACCCAAGTCTTCAATATGTGTCAACCAAATATTAAGTGAATCGAATAAAACGAAAGCTAAATCCAGGGGTGTTGAGAACAAAAATTCATTATTGACACGTATAGATAGGGAATCTGATATTCCATTAGCATTGATTTCTGAAACCCCTGATCCTATAATCAGGCCTAAAAGAGGAGAATCAATAGCTGCCGTTATTTCTGATAAGATACAAGAAACAACTACTGGACATAATTTACGACAGCAAAAACGAAATCTTAATAATGACAATGAAGAAGCATATGATAAGAAAAAAAAGAAAACATGTAATAATATACTAAGGGAAAGTAAGCTAGTTCTACCTGCTAAAGTGCTGGTTCCCAAGGTTCATACGGAAAAAATGGCTATTGAACCATCAAAGAAAACTAGTATACTGTCGAAGAAAATCGATTCAAATGATTCTGTAGATAGTAAAAATACCGACGCGAATAAAAAGAAAGCAAGAAGAAGAAAAGCTATAAACAGAACTGGATTTCCTAGCGTAAAAAGAAAAAAGAAAAAAATCGATCAAAATAGTATTCTAAATATTAATTTTTCCGACAGTCATTTGACGTCAGAAGATAATGACTCTGCATTTGAAAGAGTGCCAAAAGATGGCGAGGCAATGAGCAGTTTCTTAGAACGCACGATAAATAATAAGAAGCCTGAGCTTAAAGTTGTATTAAACAAAGAAGATTGCCCCAAACAAGGCCGATTAACGGTAGTGGCACTTGAAAAACTACAAGGTAAGGAAGTTTCTGCTGATAACACAAACAAGTCAATATGTAGTGTTGATAAGATCACAAATGAGAAGGAAAAGAAAAATCCATCAATTTTAAGAGCTCCAGCATTGCAACTCAAACCCAGTAAAATTGATAAAGATCTAAGAAATCATATAAATAAATGGGAAGTTCTAAGCGAGACCGACAGTATTCCTTCTTTAGCTAGTTCAATTAGTAACGACCCAGAGGATAGCATTCCATTAAGTCTATTGAACTTGAGAAACGGGAAACCTGTTAGTCATTTAGATAATCTTGAAAGATTGAAACGAAAAACTAGGGCTATGTCGCCATCGCATGAAATAGAAGAAATATTTTCAAAACGAAAAATTGTCGACAAAGCCTGCACGAAATTGGGTATGCGGCCAAAGTCAAGTCTAGCGGTACTTTATCCAAGCGATAGAAGACTTACGAGAAGTTCTGACAGCACGAATGACGATGCCAAAAATAAGAACAAGAAAACAGATAAACTGAGACCGGATGCAATAATAGCGGAGAAAGCGCCAAAATCATTGTGTATATCTGCAAGAAGAAAATCTAGGTCCTCCCAAACGAGCAAGAGAGTTCGAGAAGTGTATTCTAGTTCACGTGACAGTTCTCTAGATACTGTTGTATGTAGAAAAGTGAGGTCAAAATCACGCGAACCGTCCACTGATACCATACTCGATCACGATGAAAACGACCCCTTGCCATTGAATGAAAAGGAAATTGACTTTGAAAAGAGCATTGATGTTCTATCTAAAACTATCATCTGTAAAAAACGAGTGGCATCCTCGCGCGACGACAGTCCCGCAAGCAGCGTAGATAACAGAGACAAACCGGTTGTCTCAAAGAGAAATCCTAGGCTAAGAAAAAAATTTTTAGTTGCTGGTCTATTTTCAGACTACTACAAAGAAGAGTAGGTATCTATTGTTATATAAAATAAACACTTAAATTATTGTGATGACTGACTGATAAACGTTTCATTTTAGCCCGAGACCGGAGGGAAAGGGGAAGAATGTTGTGACACAAACAGAGTTTCCCCCCGGGTTACTGGCGCCGCCGCCATATTGCGAGCGGTGGGTTCGTCGGCGACTACAACATTTCTCTCTACCTTACGACATTTGGTGGCAGCAACATTACAATCAACCCGTCCCTTCTTGGAATTACAAGAAAATACGAACAAGTAAATATATATTTCAACAGCATCACTCGGATTACGTCATTTTCAATTATGGGAAATAAAAGAAACAAAATCATAATATTGTCTACGTTTACGAATTTGTGTTGCTTGATAAATTAATCCAATTCACAATCAAAGTTAAAACTGAAGGACAACTTACATAAATCAATTGTAGTCGCAGTCTGTAATAAATTAATAACCTGATCAAAATGAAAGCGAAGTTAGACCCTATCATACGCCTATTTATTACACAAAATGAGACAAGTTTCGTTGATGTTTTTCTTTACAGATGTCTATTACGACGTCAAGCCATCCGCCGATGAATGTGAGAGTGTTGCGTGCAATTGCGCTTCCCCGTCGGGCTGCAACGAAGATTGCATCAACAGGCTTGTTTTCTCCGAATGCTCACCACAACTGTGTCCGTGTGGGTGAGTCCATCTCGGTCATTTTCCATACCATATCTAAGGTCTCTTATGTACTCGAATTTGCTTATATTTCCTCACACAGTCTATAGACACTATAAACCTCTTCTGTTTGATATAAACTTCGGTCAAATACGTGCAAATTAAACTATACTCCCAATGCGACCTAAATGCTGTTTTCTATTAAGCACTTGCATTACCAATTAGATTCAGAATTGTAGGATAGATAGGTCAACAGAAGAGCGGATTTATGTAATGACATTGAAAAAATCTTTCTAGAGATAAGTGTAAAAACCAGCGCATCCAACGCCACGAATGGGCATCCGGCTTGGAGAAGTTTATGACGGAAAACAAGGGTTGGGGAGTGCGCACCAAGCATGAGATCAAATCCGGCGACTTTATACTGGAGTACGTTGGAGAGGTCGTTTCTGACAAGGAGTTTAAGGTAAATACCTTGAAACACAATTTATAACGGTTGCACCGCGGTGCAAAATTTATAACTATGCTAAACGGTTTTAAACGGCGCTTTCAAACCAGGGGCGTTTGAATGCCACATGAAATTTGGCATAAAACAAAATTTGTTTATGTTTACGATGTTTCAAACCGCCGTTTAATACTGTGGCTTTTACATGGATATAATTGTAAGGCAGAAAGAAAGATAAGCTTATTATAGTTTAAAAATTATGTAATAAATAATAAATGATTTAGTAATTGTGAATATATTAAATAATAAAATCGTGTTTTAAATTTGTACGCCGCAAAAGGCAAAATATGGAGTGAACTAACAATTCTGTAACATCTTTCAATGTACCCATATCTGTGCAAATAAATGTCTTTGTCTTTGTCTTCGTCTTTGTAGTCGTAAAGTGTGTAATAAATTATATATGTATTCGGATCAGGAGCGCATGGCGACGCGGTACGCGCGCGACACGCACCACTACTGCCTGCACCTGGACGGCGGGCTCGTGATCGACGGGCATCGCATGGGCGGCGACGGCCGCTTCGTCAACCACTCGTGCCGCCCCAACTGCGAGATGCAGAAGTGGACCTCCAACGGTGACTTGTTGTTGTTCGACCCTTTTTATGGGCCACTGTTGGACCGGGTCTCCTCTCATGGTGAGAGGGACTTAGGCCATAGTCTACCACGCGGGCCTAGTGCGGATTGGTACACTTCACACACCACAGAACATATTATATACTCAATAACATCTCTAAAGT
>DWGJ01002068.1:0-17086 GCA_018246895.1 Aspitha aspitha aspitha | reverse complement strand
TCACCATAACACAGGCATTAAATTGCCTAATTTGGGATCAGACAGCCGTGTGTGGAATTGTCCCCAGTTATTTAGTTTAGGAATATAATGAGGTAGTAGGTTGAAATTTTTTACATTAAAAGCGGTGAGAATGATGCATTCTGTCAATCCGCGGTAGAGCATTGAGGCCTCCTCTGGCCTCCTGCAACTGCGGGTGGACGAGTCCTAATACTTACTGTTTCAGTGATAATTAACGAATGGTCAACTAGTTCTGCTGCATGCTTTAGATGTATCCGCTATCGCTTCTTCGCCGATGATGAGACGGATATCGTCGTGAAAGCGAAGGGATGCTTTTATCATTAAGCATTATTCGATTAGCCGAACCCGTTGTCCGTTTGTCGACCGTTATCTGATTGGATTCCCGTTTAACTCGCCTCCCTTGCGGCCGGCTCCGGGTCGAACAGTTGGAGTACTCGTATATAACGTTACATAGTAGTTTCATAACAGCAGATAAAACACTTATCTTTTATAAATCCTGTATCTTTTTCGGTTGTATGTTTGTGGCATATACGTGTCATATTAGGTACTTAAATGGACTGAAAATTTGCTACGAATTGTAAGTCACTGGAAAATGGTACAAGCGCAGTTTTAATATTTTTGCACGCCGAATCTTAAAAGATTTTACGAATTTCGTTAAAATCAACATAAAAATGCTTCCACAAACGAAACAAAAAGGCATAATCTAAAAAACGATTATTAAAGACTCTCAAGTTAACAATAAAATATGAAAAATGTGTAATCGATGAGAGAATAAAATTTTGTCGCCGAGTCGAGTTATATTATGGATTAGTTTCACAAGTTCCCATTTGAAACTTTACGACGGAGCAATAAAAAAAATCGCCCACGACTTTATCCGAATCAGTTAATATTTTTATAACTCGACTGAGGCAATTTATGAAAGAGGAAATTAAAAGTTTCAGATTGATCTATGCGATTTGTAGAGCGATAGCGAAATAGAGCTGTTTTTCGAAATCATTGGATATAAAGGTGATTTCTTTCCTTTATATTACTCTTTAATCAAATTTAAATTGTTTTATTCGTTTTAAGGTATATACAATTAATTAAGGTCATTCATAACGTTAATCGGCTTAGTGCGCCCTTCAGGCTATGGTAGACCGGAAAAAGGTCGACAAAAAAACTACCAACACTCGAGTTATAATTTTTTTACACTCTTAACTTTCATTTTAATTCTGTTATAGGTTACAGTACTGAGCAAATTTGACTTAATATACGTGCAATAGTTCCCTCAGCTTTGAAATCCAAAATAAAAGTCAAATCATATTTTTCTGCATTTTATGCGTTCTCTGTGAAGACTGTACATTAAAGGAGATTAAAAGAAGATTTAAGACTTAATATAACTATTGCACAATTGTAACACTTCTAAAGATTTGAAGGACATAAAAATAAATAAATGAATGAACAAAAAAAAACGAAGATCCAGTTTAAAATAGAACTACTGAGATAACTCGTAAACGGCAATCGTAAAGTTGTTTTGAAGAGTTTTCCTTTTCAATCATTATCATATAAATTTAAAGATAAATCGGTAACTTTGGTACGATATTATAGACTTTATTTCCAACTAATATTCACAGTATTAGGAATTTTCACCGAAACTAGTTCACCGCTGTTTGCGAACTATTCATTGAATTCTGTGCAACGTAATGATGACATCACAAGAAATGAATTTGAATTCGAATAGGGGCTTAGTTTCAACTGACTGTATACCAATATTAATACATACATACATATCGTCACGCCAGGTCCCTCACGGGGTAGGCAGAAAGCAGCGAGTGTCAAATATATCTGTCATTACCCACCGTGCTTCATCTATATTCACGACTCTCTTAATGCATACACGCCGGTTTCGGAGGCTCTTGACCCTCGACCAATATTAATATTTATATTATTATCTTTTTTCTTATTCCTAATTAAAGGGCTTAATCGAAACAACCGATTATGCCGCCCTGATACTTACAACAAAAATTGATCACATGCTACAAAATTTGCTATATAATATGCTAATGTAACCTAGAAGTAGTAATTTGACATCTGAGGTTGGCATTCTGGACGCATTCCATTAAGATGTGGTAATTAGAACCATCGTCTATAGTAATTGTAAATATATTAAGTAATAAAATCGTGTTTTAAATTTGTACGCCGTAAAAGGCAAAATATGGAGGGAACTAACAATTCTGTAACATCTTTAAATGTACCCATATTTGTGCAAATAAATGTCTTTGTCATTGTCTTTGTCTTTGTCTTAGGAATGTAATAAATAAAAACTGTTTTTTTATATAGACAATATTTGCAGACTGCCAGGGAGTGAAACACCTTGCCGGCGTCTATTTTTCCTGCCTCCTACAACCTGGGATGTTTCGAAACAAGAATGAATAGGCAAGCGTGCTTCACCTTAGACTGCATCTCACTTACCATCAGGTGAGCTCGCAGGCAAACGCAAGCCTATTATACAATTAATAAAGAAATAGTGAATATGTATTGAAAAACGCTCTGGCCTATAACATAAGAAACACGCGCGTGATCGAACTATTATTACCTATGAAGATAGTCGGGTGCAACATCAATCACGGTACGTATATCAATGGCGGAATTTACTACCGATATTTCACATGGCACATGTGCAAAACATGTCATTTTACATTTATTTTTAATATCGCATTGTGCAATGTTTTGTCTAATATAGCGACTATGACTATGGGCTTAAGAACTGTCTGGTGTCTGGTACAGATGTATCCCTTTTAAGGAAAATAAATAAAGAGCCTAGTACCTAGGATGAGATAGTAGAAGTGAATATTTTGCTTGACATTAACACTACTAAGGGCGAAGGTCACGAACACTATTAATAATAAATTCAAGACGAGGCCCCTGTGCTAATTAATAGCTAATACTACTTTGCATAGTGTATCCCATAGATCTCGTAAAGGTGTAAACAAATGCGAATACTAACTATCAACTACTACGGCATCGTTCGCGCTTATTTTTATATATTTTCCTACTGTAGTGAATTATCGCACCACTACATTTCATTAATATTCATTTCCTACTTTGTGTAGTGCGTGAACAATCAAACAATCAATATTTTGTGTCTACTACTACATCATTTTATATTCGAAATGGATGCATATGTGTGAAAAAGTGATGAACATACATAAGTAGAAGAAGTACGAATCGAACTGCATCGAAAGTATTGGAAATTATTAGATTACAAAATATATGCCATAACTTTTTGTCACTGAACCATAATTTACAAATTTCATGATACAAAAAATCTTAAATGTATCTACTACTAATGTGTGCAGCCTTGATAGCGCAGGTGTGGGATCAGTCGTCGGGTCTTTACTAATAAAAACAATAGACAACACTCAACACATCAGTAGCGTCGCTTCCAACTCAATCCGCTTGCACGACTTATCTCCAGACTGTTAAAAAAGAAACAGTTTATTTGGTACACCTAATGGTAACGATTGCATAATCAGCGGGATCTTTTACATCTAAAAACGTATCCAGAACTGGACCCTAATTAACACCGTAACGAGGAATGCCTTTCTCTATCTGACGCTGATAAGATTTTTTGTTTCGCCGCCACCTTTACTAACGATAAAGTGGCATTTAAAAAACAATCAAAATACTTCGTTGATGTAGGAAGCAGGTGCTTCTGGAACTCTTTTAGCTCGAGTTGCATTTTGATCTTTCCAAATGTGACACTCAACGGTTAGGTCTTGCTGTACCTACATGTAAATATCCAGATCAAATGTGAAAGGGTTATATAAAAATCTCATTCACATAATTATCCAATCAAATATAACAAACGTAGCTTCTAGATAGAAGCTAAAAAATTTCCTGTTCACACATCCTAGAATACTTTAGGTAGAACTCTGAAGTGTGGAGATTCTCTTACGACGTTTTCCTTCTCCGTTAACAGAGAAATGTTAATTTTAAAAACGGACTAAACTTAGTAGAATCATACATGAATTTAAACCCTAGAGAAAGTGAGACTCTGAAACGCGAACCACTAGTCTATTAATGATTCATTAAAAATTTAATACATTTGATTGGATCCGTAAATGTGACCAAAATCTAGCTCAAAATGTATAATCCATGTAAGAAGGTATAATCCGTTTCTCCTATACGATCGAATTATATGGAAATCATCTAATCTTCCTCAAACTGATGTATGAAGCAGTAGCACATGTGGGAGTACCAAAATCGAATTTCCGTCTAGGCTCGCTCAAGTGTCAATTTGCGTCTCGCTATATCGTATATTTCAATCTTCAATGATATAAAATACTAAATTCCTTTTCATCTTTTAGATAAAATGTTAGCCTTTTTCTCAACATTTGTGAATATCGAAATTTGTTAAGTTGTTTGTCTCTCTGAAACTATGTATTTTTTTTATTGATGGATAGATAATTTCTAATTTCCATACGTCATGTTGTATTGTGTTACTAAACAAATATAATTCGCAGAGTAACGAAGGATTGTTCGACCACATCTAAGTGGGCGAGGGAAGGTCTGTCTATATAAAGTTTGAAGATTTAAAAATTTGATTTTCGTAATATATGATGTTTTGTTGTTAAATAGCGGGAAATTGATACAACGTTTGGAAGCTGAACGCATTACCTTTGAACATTCCCAATATTATCTCAATCTGTGTATCGACAAGGCGCGTCACAGCCCCGAGGGAGCCGTGAACTGTATCAATAACGGTGACACCGACTGCGGGCATCTGTCAGGGCTGCTACTTACTCGTTTTTCAATAAATATTTTCTTATTACATTGCATTAGAGACTAGAAAATTGAAAACCCTAATAACAACGACGTGGCACGAGAAGTGACCTTTAGAATCCTGGTTTGCTACGATGAATGACAGAGAAAGAAATCAACAGACGATAGAAGTTTGTTAGAGCTTATCCCCTAGACTTTCTTAGTCTCTGCCCACCCCTGTGGGAAACAGGCGTGACTGTATAACTATTAGAAGAGGTATTTGTACATATCCGTTAAAGCTACCTACTTATTAGAACTAAACAACAAATGTGCTTGTTTCATTTGCAAAAATTCAAATTTTTCGTATCTTAACCAATCATTAAGGCTCATCTAGTATCAACCATAGATATGCCTTAACTTACACCATAAAGGGTCAAAATTCGCTTATTGTAATGTGCTTCGTTCATTTATGCGGCATCCTTCAATATCAGGTCCCTCTTGCCGTATCCCCTTTATCTTCATTACCTTCGTCCTGAGCTGTACGCCCTGCCAAAGCTTTAACGCTATCATTTTCCCCATGATTAATGGTGAATCCATTTTTCTTTAATCTTCAAGTACCTGAATTTCCGTAAACAAACATCGATTTGTACGCGCTTACTTTACGATGGAGAATTCTTTTTAAATTCTTACGTACAATAACGTCTTTAGATACATTTTTTGGTATTGGAAAATCATGTTAGTTCTGTTCTTGGTATAAATGATGTCTAATATGTTTATCATTTTTCCTGTCTTTCTTTTAATGAAGTAACCTAATGTATAAACTGTATAATGTACAACTGAAAATGTATAAACGTTAAGTCCGACTTTATGAAAAGCATAGCTAGCTGTTTTTAGCCTGCGAGAGGGTGTTTATTTGATACATATTTTATTTATGTTCCTTCACCATTCGATAAATTGTAAATGGTTTTAGTAACCATTGTTGTTATTATTAATAATTACCATCATAGTTATAATTGTAGTAAATAGACCAAGCAAATATTTCATTTAGAAGCTTGAAATTTAGACGGGTTCAAAAAAGACTATAATTATTTATCGAAAATTTAAATGATTTATTATATACTTTGAACATTAGCATTCAAAGTAACCTCTTGAATATTTTAAAAAATTCAGGCGAACAAAAAGTTGTAAGTAACAAATTTCAAAGTAATTAATTATTATGCAACTCATGCATCTATAGGGTTGTGTATTCACTTATATCAAAATATGTAAGGGGATGCTTTTATTGTCGCCCAAATTTTTTTTAACACTTCGATCGCCCAAAATTTAATGAACCGTGAATATCACACTTACACACTTGTGACCTTATAGTAGGGTGTTATTTAAGATGAATGAAAGATCTTTGTAACTGGTTCCCAAAGTCTGGGAATTCAGTATCAAGATTCTAAGCAGGTGTATTATGAGACAAGGCGCCCTTAAAGCCCGAGATACACGAGCTTTACGAATAATCGACATGGCGTATTAATATTTTCTTATTTCTAATCACATTTTCTATAATATTTTCATATTGTTACACGTAACTTTTCGCTATAAATTGAACAGTGCTACATTAGTGAACATGCAATGTATTTCAATCCTAATAGATACAAAGTGACATAGAAATAAATAGTTTTAGAACTCTTAACTATATACAGAATATTGAATATACAAAAATAAAATTTTACATCAAATAAAATTTATAACAGGTTATTATAGAGCAAGATTAAGTGAAATAGTTGTATAAACATCGGATAACGAGCGACAACGACGACGAATCAGAGTCTCGACAATTTTTGTATTGTCTGTCATTCTTTCGAACAAAGTGTCACGGTGCTTTGTAAAAAATCGTGGTCGCCACTGCACTCGGTCGTCGCTTTGTCGGCTCTTTTTGTGGCCCGTGACTGTTTTAGTAATCCGATACCCGTTTGAGATACCGACGATGCTTGCACAGGTAGCAATGAAGCAATAAAATAATGAAATTTGTTATATCAACCAATTTGATTTTTTGGTTGAACGCAAAATGACGTCATCAACATCGTCACACCCGGCTCGATTGGTACACTGATTCTCAAAGTTACCGGTCATATACCCTTTGCCACAAAGGCCAACTTATGCGTGGTGAAGAATCACTTTTCTTCCTTACATTATTTTGACAACCAATATTATCTGGACATTGAGTGCAATGAATCTGTAAACATGGCTTTTACACAAAACGAATTAGTTTAGTTAGTACATTATGGCCTTATGTGTAATATTATAAGGCCATAATGTACTAACTCAAAAATTCAAGTTCAAAAATGAGACAATAAAAGAGTATTGAGAACCATCAGTATGCAAATGCAGTTATGAATTTGTTAACTTAACTAACAACAAATCGCTTAACGTCTTGTTAGTAGGAATAAATAAGAAACCACTAGCTAGCTCCTAAAACGAAACCCTAGCTAAAGTTGGAAATTAATAAGGCCCCAAATTTATTGCCTACTCGGCAAGGTAACATTGTTACCTCATTTATTTAATGATGATCCCCGGATTACCTTACAGTATACGCAAACAGGTCCCAACAAAATTTGGGAGTTTAATAGACTATATTGTTTACCTTGAAAATCCAATTAATTTATGCTGTTGGTTTAATATTAAACTCGTGTCGGAAAACATTACCTGGAGCGCGACTAACAGCGCCATCTGCTAGCGAGTAGGAAGACCTATACAATGTAATAGGTAAGGCGAATTTTTTTTTATCGCTTATTGTAAAATATTATAATTCGCACAAAATCTAGTAACAAATACTATATATTTCAAAATAAATGATTTCCTTTTATATAAATAGAACAGTCATATTTTCGTTAAGCGCCGCTCCACGGCGGAAAGTAACACTTAATAAAACGCATGTGTATTTTACTAATATAAAACAAAACTGTCACTTTGACACCACCACCATTTTGACTTGATTTTGACTTTGACACACCATAGAATTAACAAAAGAAATAATAAATGTAATAGCACAATTAAAACAACAAATTATATTCATCTTGTACGCCTAACGTGGTTAGTTGCCAATTAATTTTCATTCAGTTTAGTGAAGCCCTAAACAGCGTTGAAAAGGTGGAGACGAATATTGTTATGTAAGCGTCGTGGATGGAGTTTGGGAGACTTCAGTAACACGCACTTTCTTTGTAAAGTCACCGAGGGCGTCGTTATTGATGTAACCATGATTTGAGCCTGTCCACAGACTTTTCTATTACAAGACAATTAGACAAATATTTGAAATTCAATCCGCAATATTGAATCATCGCTTTGAAATATACTAATGCTAATGAATTTATATTTCTTACATATATATAAAAATCCTATGTCACGATGTTCGTTTGCGAAAATCTCCGAAACCACTGAATCGATTTCATTGAAATTTTGTACATGTCTATTATTTGATCCAACGTAAAAGATAGGATAGTTTTTATGAAGTAAATAAATAACAAAATTCAATAAATTGTCAATAAATTTTTACATAGAATAAATTTTTACATAAAATAAATTTAATTTGATTTAAATTTGATTTGGCACGTATAACCACGCGTGTTCAGGTCCACTAGTAGAAAAATAAATTATTAACCTGACCTAAGACATCATGAAATTGCTCTTTGATTTATTTCTTACCCTGTGTTTCAAACAGTGCACACCAATAACATTAATTGGAACAACGCAATGGAATAAGTGGTAGGTATATTTAATAATTTAATGTTCTGTTCCAAAACATACCTTTTGCGTTTCATTAAACCCTGCACTAATGTTAACTTTATGCAGCGTGTAAAGGAATATTCATGACGACGAGTATCATAACATACATATAAAAAGTTTTACTAGAAAGTGAATTTGAAATTTTTCAACAAAAAGTAAATTACACAGTAGCTTTCAGAACTGGAATATGAGATTAAACAAAACGTCTCTATTTTAATGTTCTGAGCATTTTGTGATTCGTCACACAAAAATGTACTGAAAAATTGTTATTTCGTAATTTTTTTTTTTAAATATATGAGCAGTATTTTATAAGTATTAGATTTTTATAAGAAATGGTCTGAATGTCTATTGGAAACCCAATTTCAAATTAACACAGATAAAGCGTGCACAAAATGAGTTTTGACATTTTATTTGACCAATCGTAGATTTACGATCTCTTTGTTAAGTTCTCAAATTCGACTTAGGTAGAGTAATCTTTATTGATACAAATAAAAAGAATGCCTCAAAACCGCAAACCACCAAAAACCGGAATTAACGACTATATAAAATTAAAATAGTTGATATATCAAAACATTATTCCTGTTTACAGTTTATGTCCTTTGTAAACGAGGGGCACTGTAGCTATTGCCAATATTGCTGTTGGACGACCCGTTCAAATCCGACTCGATCCTATCATCCTTACTTCCTTCCCCAGACTGATGTTTACCTTATATCTTCTCCAAATTACTTATTCAAATCACCTCGACCTAATTCCAAACGTCTACCTATTTGTTGTCATCAAAAAGAATTCAGTGTTTGGTTTTATTAAAAAACAAGGATTCCCTCGTCGCCCGCCGCTTTCAAAGAGATTAGAAATTTAAATTCAAATTCAAACATTTATAAATTCGAGCCGTGTCTCGAAACTTCTTCGAGTGCAAACTTTGTGAGATTTTTAAAAGTATGCGTATTTAAAATTCCTGTTTATAAATCAATTGAGTCCAATTAATGCTAATTCTTTATTCTAATATCATCCAGTCGTAACTGTATTCACTTTTTATGTGCGATTACTTCGTTTTGAGCCTTCTTCATTTTTTTAATTTCTCCCTCAAAGTTTTATAGAGCAGGAATCTTGTTTGGTGTAACTGACCCTGACCGCACGAATGTGTAGGAACTTTTCAATCCTAATAGGGTTCATTTCTGAATAATAATGTGACGTAACCTTCATTTAGAACCTTTACATCGAAAGGACAATTGAACCAGACATATAAAATCTAAGGAGTTTCAATCCACTTCTTAACTTCACATATTTTGTAAGGGACAATTTTTGTTCAACCGAATCTTGTTGTACCTATTTCAAACCTAAAGCCAGATGAAATGGACTAAAAGAACGTGTTTTAATATAGATCCACCCACGTAAAGCAAAGAACGCATGAGAAAGCGCCGAATACACATTGGGAATCGCCCGCGTACGTGAGCATACTATTCTGTTTCCAGGTGAACAGCTCTGAACGGAAATGTTCGAAATTGGTGTAATTTCTGATATTGCAACTCCAACAAAAATGGCATATATGTAGCTTGCGCATATGTAAACTTGTGTTTAATGAAAAACTTATGTAGTTTATATTATTTATGAAAAGACTCCAAATTCAAAATAGTGTCCCCATACATTAGAATAGTAACCGTTTCATCAAAACTTTTAAAAAATCTTACTACGAGATATTTTCAGACAAAAGGTGCTTTTTAATACTATTCATATTTTTTATACTTACATAGAAATGCAATGTGTTTGTGGATGACTTCTATTTCGCAATGAATCAATGTTAATGTTATGAAAATGTCAACATTCTCGTGTGTCAAGTAAAGGCATGTCTGTATTTAGATTTCACCGTTTTCATATTTGTTTTTCTTTCGTAACCAACAAGGACGTTTCAATTTCTTTGGCCGGAGGCATAAATATAATTCTCTGCATTTGAATTACAGTTAACGGTTACCGGGTTCGTGGTTGCAGTCAATTCTGAGTTCTATTAATACGGACGTAGAGTTTTTATTAATTGCGCAATTTAACTTCAAAAGGCCCGAGAATTGCGAAGCGTTTTAAAAATATTTTTATAGAATGTTTCTTTTCGCTTCCGCAATTATGTTCCGTTCCGCTTAATAAGGCTTGAAGTTTAGTGCACAACGCTGTGCATTACATAGCGCATAGCTGCAACTGCTTCGTGCAGAGCTCATTCAGAGCCAACGGTTTTAAGTGGAAAAGGAACATTCACTTGTTATTTTAAAAGTTAGTCTGCTTATAATTCTGCAAGGTCTGAAGGCGCTTTCATTTTAATATGAACTACAACGCTTAAGTGGCGTTATTTGATGATTAATTAACAAACTGACTGGAATAAATCGTCGCGTATAAGTTTCATTGCTATTTAAAATCACTACACACAATTCATCACAAAATCATTTGTTGTCTTCAACGGTTTTGTAAGTCAACTTAATTGTATTGTAATGAGATCATTAGCTCCTTCTAGTTTCAATGTCTCTAGTATTAATGTATAAAATATGGAACCGTATATAACGATTTCAAGTTTCGACTATTGTTTAACTTCACAGATGTTCAGATGTAAACCGTGACAATACAATTGTTATAAGAATTGACATGTATGTATCTATATTACTTAGAATTTTTATATAAATTCAAAAACGTAATTGCTGTATAAATTTTCAAATTATAGCATCTCATGCCAGCGATAAACCACGCATACCGGTCCCTGACGTAATCTCCTACAAATTGCTTTAAGTAAAAAGAAACTAGAACTTAATTAAGAATATTTTCAGTACATTCCTTCAGCTTAATTACCTTCTCTGCCGGCTTTGCATTTAAATGTACGTTAATACAAAAAGAAATTTGTGTGCAGTACGCTAGGTGAATTAACAAAAAGTTTTGTAGCATTGTAGAATGGTGTCTCCTGCGGTTTCGTTTAAGTTCCTGTTTCATATTAGTAGACTTCCTTAAATATAAAAGGTAAAATAATCGTTCACTTGTTAAACCTCTTTTTTTTTAAATAATGAATCAGATTTAAGCCCGCACTTTCCGTACATCGCCGCTAAATCGCTAACAGAAAAGATTTAGCGATAATAAAACCATAAAATATCGGCATTGTTAGTTTTGTCTCCGACCCAAAGGCATAAGTCACTGGCGTCCCCAGAGAAAAGACCTTCCACTAAACTAGAGGTTGGGTACAGTGGAAAGAATTTCCTTGGTTCTTTCATACAGTAGTAATAAATTTTATTTAGCCGGTTGGACCCAATAAAAATTATTTGAGATATATGTACATACGTATTTGAGATAGATACCCACGTTAATTCATCGAGAAATTGAATATTATAAGAATTGGCTAAGCCAAAAACGAAGCTTACACCAAATCGCGCGTAGTGTGTAAAAAAGAAGTACATATAGAAAAGGAAAGATAAATTGAAGTTGTAAAGGATCTTAAAAATACTGCTTAAAGTATAAGTAATGAGCATTTGACCAACTATAGAAGAGAAACAATATTACCAATGAAGGAAACTCGAGTGTAACTTTGTCATTCACGAAAACAGTGTTATTTTGCGTAATTCAACTGGTTTGTTCAGAGCTCACAAGCAAGACATGCTAATAGTTGGCAGAGAAATAGACAAGCGAAGCAAAGAAAGGAACGCAATTATTAGGTTCGTGACAGACAATAGACAGATATGTCACCTGTCCGCGACACACAATCGACTCGATAATTTTCTTCGTAGTAAGATCTACTTGACATTATTACCATGTTAAAAGCTTAAACATTTTTACGCCTAATCATATTCTTAACTGGACTGTGTGCTTTCGGTAATAAACACTTCTTAAAATACATTTAAGTACAAACAAACAATGAGCATCTTAATCTCGTATCTTGGCTTCAACACTCGCCGCGCTCAATGTAAACATTGATATTATTCCCACCCGCAGGGTACCACCCGTCCCAATAACCCTGTTACACCAATCATCAGCCGAAATACATTTTGGCCCAAATTAGACTTATCGTTTCACACCCAATAAATTTTATAGACCCCGACTGAGCTTTAAATTGTTAGAGGAAGACGGGGTTAGATAATAATTTTAAGACGGTAAATTTAACATTGCGAGAATATTTCCACGAAAACATTGTTGATTTGCCATACCGTGTCTGGTGCTTTGCTTATACCGTCAAAACTTTGAGTACTTTGAAAGATTTTTGGTAACAATGCCTGTAAAAATGTAGGTCAATCTGTTCGTTGAAGTAATATTACAGAAGTAAAGGTCCTGCATGCTTCCTATAACCCCTTATAGAATTTAGAAACCTCAGAACAAGTTATGGAATAGTCTAAGGCGTACGGGTTCTTACGAGGTCATAATTAGTTTAGTATGTAGTTAGTATTAAAACCATTTTGTTTACGTTCTATAGGGGATATAGTCACAATAGCAAACCTACAGTTGTCAAAACTTCAATTACCGCCAGAGTGCTGTCACAACTGAACAGAAATTCGCGACTTTTATGCCTTGACATAAAAAAACAAAGTGAAAAAGTAAAACAAGGCCATGATAATAACACCCAGGAAATCGCTTTATCCATCATAAGGGTCTCGCATCAAAATTCCTGTCATACGACAACGTCGAGTCGCTGACGACCTTAAATGTATCCTTCGAAGACCTTGCAACCTCGTGTATATCCTTCAAGAGAGATAACGCAATCGGGTCAATGAACTCTCCACTAGAACTATTTAGTCTCCATTCTAATGAGAATTAATTAATGAAGTTCTTAGTAAGAACATCAATGAAACAAGTTTACTGCCATTTGGTGGTTATTATTACTGTACTGTGTTATTTAAATGGCTTTTAACTGGCCTCGTAGTCGAATGGTTAGACCTTAACTGCATAACCGGAGGTCGTGGGTTCGACACCTACCTAGGAATTGTTTGTTGAAGTACTTTATTCTTTTAAGATTTTTATACCATAATCCGTTAAGCCATAGCCTGAGTAAGTAGGTACGTTATCATCCTCTTTTACAGCAAGTGACGCAAAATGTAAAATTTTCTTAATCATATACATTTATATAAGCGCAGTGTAATAAAAGCGAGTTTAAATGTATGCGCCCATAAATTGAGACTCTTAATTATTTCGTACAAACAAAAGATTGAATCAGTCCAAGGTGTTTTACATAATACTCGGGAGGATATGAAATATGCATGTCTGCTGCCTGTCTCGCGTTATTAATTACATAATAACGAAGGTGTCTTCGTTAGGTAGCTGCTCGATCGCAAATGTAAGCGACAGCTGCCAATGTTATCACATAAACGGTCACTGCTTCAATTACTGTCTCTAGCGATGACGTAACAAACACCAGCAACGTTCAATCCACTAGATACAATGAATTAAGCTCTTTATCAATGAAACTTTCGCAGTAATATTTTTTATTGAATTCAGTACGGATCAAATTAATTGATTGATTGATTAAAATAAACAAACTAATTGAAATCCATTATCGAATTAATTGATTGATTGATTAACATTAATAAATTAACGTAACAATATTTCAATTATTTTTACTTCGCTGTTAGTAATCGGTTAACAATGAGACAATTTTCGTCGCGTGGAAGTTAGCTGAACTTCGCATGACAATTTTTGGCGCTGAAATTTATGAGCCTTCATGAAAACACCGTATCCCCGCCTGCACAGTGAAAGTTTATTAGGCGATGTTTAATCAAGAATTGCTTCTGACAGAACTTTTGAGGACGTCTCAAGGACGTGGAAGGCGACGAAGCGATTTGACGCACAAAGTGGCGGTTTTGAAAGTACAAGTATTCAAACAGTTTACCAATTTATTTTTGCTTTTTTATTTAAGTACATATATTTATATTGACTGAACTAGGTTTTTATTTACCAAATCGATCAAAATTGTTCTAATTCACTATTATGCTATTCAAGTTGCCTCTTAAAGCTTGTCTTAATAGCAATAAATCCCTTTTTTTGTACTGATTTAAAATACATGCAAATCTTATTCAACGTGGTGCACAGAGAGTGTTATAAATAAATAATATCAGCACCAACTTTTCCTTTTATTTGTATTATACACACGCAATAACATGAAAACATAATCTAATATGAATTACAATTGCGTTTGTTGAATCAGCCGGCTCGGTTTCATTATTCAATATTAAGTATGAACACACGTGCAACACAGCAATTCACAATACATCAACACTCACAATAATTACAAAACAAAACAAAACAAAACAGAACAGAATAAAACAAATACGCGTACTGGCCAACATACATATTCAAGTGACGTTCTTAAACTCATTATCGGAGCACGCGACACAGCTGATCCGGCGATATGGGGCAAGCATGCGACTCACGATACACGCTATCGTTTCGATAACAAACTGTTTCCATTCAGGTGGCAATTATTTGATATGTTGCACTGCGATCAAATGTACCGGTAAGTAAATTTTGTAAGCAATAATCAACAATGTAACTTTTTTTTTTAATGTGCAATTTAAAAATCTATTGATATGCCACTGCTTACGATGGTTTCAGGATTTCTCGACGGAATACTGTAAGCATTATTTTCTTGCAGTGAAAATACGAAAATTCAAAGGTTTCATAAATATTTTAAGCTACCGATTGCTTTAACTGTTCTACTATTTCTAACATCAGTAATAGTATTACTAGAGGTAATTAAACTCCTTATTATTATTAGGCAATTAAAGTTTTAATTAAACACTATGAGAGGGATGCCGGTCCAGCAGTGGACCAAGAAGAGGTTGGAAAAATGAAAAAATTTGATAACGGCTATGCTACGCGGTATTAAACGGCGGTTTAAAACTGAGATTTGAATCCAAGGGCGTTTGAATGTGACGTGAAAATTGAAGTAAAACAACTGTCTACACTGTTTCAGTCCTCTGTTTCAAACCACCGTTTAATACCGTGTATTAGATGTTTAAGTCGACCCTTATTCGTGCTCGTCCAGTCGGCCTCTGTAGAACAAGAGCTCTACCACGAGCAGAAATTAAATTCGTATTCCGATCGCGTAATCAAGACAGACACTTCGATGCACATCTGCGCCTCAGTAACAGAAGCCCAAACAAACGTAATCATCTAATTTGAACTCTGCGACAAATACAATAAGGATAGCAAAATTGCAAAAGAACTTTCTGCTGCGATATTAAAAGGATTACAATTTGGACTAGTTAAATGGCTCGCAAGGTTCGCACTGGTATAATTTGTTGGGGATTTCTGTATTACTGTTGTAATGTTGCCCTAATGTTGTATGTATTTAAATTATTTTACATGCAAACTGATATAACAATAACTTAGCTGCTCTGATTAGTTCGTTTGAAAATATTCGCATGAAAATCACTTAGGAACCTTATAGCATTGTCATAAAGTAAGCAAATTAGAATAATAATGAACAATGTATGTGTTCGTAAGTACAAAATCAATTCTATAGTACGTGTACGTATATATTATCTAGCAATATGTGTAAATTTTATACTAGAGACGCTATAAGACAGCTCTTCTACGCAAACTATTTCAAAACAATTTTCATTAGCAGCTTTGAACATAACTGTAATATGTACAATTTGACACGAATGCAGACGAAGTCGCGTATACAAGAACAGACTGATTTACTGTAAAATAACCCCCGCAACAAAGGGCTGGCTAATCCAAAAGTATTTTGAAGGGCTTTGACAAATGGCAGTGCGGAGTTGCTTGACAATTTAATAACTCATAGTGATGGGAGCTTTATTAGGCAAGACAATCCCTATTGTATATATTTGGGAATAAGAAATTTGATAAATTACATTCCTAACAATATTAATACTAGATATTACATACTGCAACTATTATATAATATTAGTATTGTACACATTGATCAATTCTTTAACTGATTTTTCTATTATCCTCCTTCATTATCGATTGTACCAATATTATGCTTATATGCTTAGAGCACTTAAAATGTTTCACCAAACCTACATTTCCCACCGTATAATGAAACGAAGCCTATATTTACTTTCCAAGCCTAATCTATCTGTACGGTCGATAACAGGAGTGATTACAGTATTGACAACACGAAGTAATATCAACCTTGTAACTACCGATGTAAAGTTCAAGTTTCAATGTACGGTGGATCCATTATCAGTATTGCAGTAATTGGTGCAAGCCAAAGTAATTGGTAGTTTTCAAAAGCATCCGGCGACATCAATGTGGTACATCGTGCAATCAACAAACAGAACAATACCAATTATAGGAGAATGTGTAGCTGTGCTGAGGTTTCCTGATTCTGTTCGGTGAAATACATAAGTATGTTGATGCTCTTCAAAATAATAGTAAGTTAGTACGTTTTATAGCTCTGCATGGATAAAAAAGTTTTATAGTACATCTAGCGGCCCGCCCCGACTTCGCACGAGTATAAAATATATAGCCGATATCACTCACTGAAAAAATGACCAAAATCAATCCAGTAGTTTTGATTTATTCATTACTGCCCGTGGCCCGCACGCGTTAAATTTGGAGTAAAACAATTCC
>DWGJ01002067.1:0-17092 GCA_018246895.1 Aspitha aspitha aspitha | reverse complement strand
TGCGGGGTAGGCAGAAAGCAGCGAGTGCCAAATATCCCTGTCCTTACAAACCTGGCGTGCTTCATTTACATTCATTTACGTGCATTGGAATAATGTAGCTTCATATAAGAAATAACGTTGTCAATATGCAAGTAGACAGACTCGAACTGTATATTTTGTAATAAAATTGTTATAAGGAGCCTTGCAGACGCCAGTTGGGGAGCCAGACTGGGCTATACTACATATGTACTGGTAAATGTAGTAAGTCTCAAGAGTTTTGGTCTTGTTATTTGAAATGATGAGTGGATCAATAAAAAAGATCTTGGGTTTTTTTAAAGCACGTGTTAATTGTATCTGAAGCATGATAATGTATGAGTTAAATCTGAACGAAGATACTTTTTTTCGTTCTTGACTCGTAATCACTCCAATAACTAATACATGTTTTTATTTAAACCTTATAATATCAAAAATACTGTAAATTAATGCTAGGCGTAAATAACATACTGTGTTCAAAGTTAGAATATTTAAACTCGGTGTAGGTAACAAAGGAATTTCATTTTACTGGATTTCTAACTCACGTATTGACAGTACCAATATTTATTATCGATGAGCTTGATTAAAAAGATATCAAATAGGATAATGTCGTTTCCATAGAAATGTCCAATTGAAATAGAAACCACCTGTGTCCCTTTTGCTTGAGAGACAAGTGGCTGGAATTTCTGAGCAGGTTTTTGTAAGCGGCTGTTTAAAATCATTCATTCTTCTCGGGTGAATAGCTTTCTAAACATTAGTAAAAGGGATCCAAGGGACACGTTGTGCAGGTACACAAACTTTGCTCTCAGTGTTTTTTTTGGCTTTATACTACGGGCTATACCACCCGCATGTACCTAACGCACTACACAAATATTTTATAAAATATATTTACCGATTAATATTTCAAGAAACAGTTATCACTATTATCACTGTAAAAAGCTTTTCCACTTGATAACAGTACGGTTGATTAGACGAAAACAATAATGGTATAATAATATTCAGCTCAAAGGTAAGAAAACAATATTTAAGTTGTGAAAGACCTAGAATTGCATTACCGGAGTTCACCGCTACTACACTTATGTATATTTGCTGTCAAACAGCAGTGTTTGGATTGCTGTTATCTTGAAACGTATATTAGTAATATGTTTATGCACCGGGTGGTCGGTGTGCCCATTTGCTAATTCGTCAACACTAATGACTGAAAGGCTAGGCTCTTTTATTTCTAGATCCTTACATTTTGCAATTTTATGCACTTAGTCTTTTTAGTTTAAGTAGTACATAGTTAGTAGAAGTAAATATCAAGAGAACTCTTCAATAATAATATTAAATATGTATATTATCCAAGCTCATTCATATGAACGAGATTTTGTAAACGCTATTCTAACACATTACCAATAGTTTCTGTTGCGATTGTGGTTATCGTCGCCAGGATAAGAAATATTGTTTAACAAAATCTTTCTACGAAGTAGCATCATACCATCTGATAAGTAAACGCGTAGGTCAGAACCATGGACGTTTATCAAATGCTCTGTCTCTTTCGCTCCCCATGCAGTTTGGCTCATTTGTCCTTTTTCCTACAATTGAACCCTATTTGTGGGAGAACAGACGGCATAAACAATTTCTTAACAACGCGCGCTTAGCTGCGTAATTTTGAGTTTGAGGTTATGTCAGTATTAATCCGTCGGCCGTTACAGACGTACATATGCACCGCTCCGCTTTTTCCGTTACTCGGTGGTGAGCAATTCTGTCATTTAACGTTTATGTACTGAACTTTTGTGCATTTCATGAGTGTTTTAATAGAAGTTGTGAATATATAGTATTTCTACTGAACATTTGGGAATGATTTCTGCTTACAAAATACTGCCAAATTTAAATTTTGGATTCTGCTGTCGCAGGTAAAGGTACGTTAACGACTTTTGTTTATCTCTTGGTTCTTAGCTATTAAGTTTACAGTAAGTGAAGACCGATGTTAAGGTATAGATACTGATATTAATGATATCTGAATCAAGTAATTAGGATAATTACTATAATTACTGAAGTAATTGGTTGAAGCTTACTGAAAGCTTACTAAGGAAACGGTTGGACTTATATTTAGGTAGTAATAAATATACGTGATTTATTTGTCCTATCGCATTCTTTGTGTTATGTTTTTATGAAAAAATTACACATTATCGTGTTAACCTCTCGTGCAGTAATAGTGTAATAAATAGTACGTAACTTAATTTGAGTGTTTTAATCTAAAATTAAATGTAACATTTAAATTTAATATAAAACTCAATATATAATGAAATTTCATATTTTTATATCATTTAGTAGTAAACACCAATAGCAAAATATATGACGAGCATGTACTCTAAATAGTTCCATAATCTATTACACTTAACTCGACCATCTGCATTAAAATTTAGCGACTATAGTGAAGTCTCAATTTTTTTATAACCGTCATCATAAATTACAGAAAAACTGATAAATAAATGCTTAAAAATAACACTGTTTGCAGCAGTGTACAGACCGAGGGTTCATACGTCCCCTTACAATTCGGCCCCTCACTCGCCACACTCCGGTAGACAAATGTACCAAAATATCATGTTCTAACTTACAACTTTATTACTTACGTACTAGAGGCGATTTCGTTGTACCATTTGGCACAATGGTTATAGGTTCACCGTCATAGTGCATTCATCCCACACCCTCCCCGTTATTGCCTATACCGTACGTATATTGCGGTACCTATTGTAACTTGCATCAATCCATTAGACGATTAATGCAACGTATTGTTGTAACATTCATTGTAATGCAAATTATGATTTGTATATTAGATAACTTGGTAGAGAAATTATAAATCAACTAACTAGTAAAATTGTTTTCATTTCATTCATCGTTCGTCTAGTAACCGTAGAATCTCCAAACAAGATTTTAATATAATGTAAGTGAAAATCAACCTGCTCTCTTAACTTATTAATTTTACAAAAATATTATTAGGTTATCCAAGTGGCATCGATAAGAAATGTTTTTATCGCCATTAGAAGGTTTTCTATTCCATTTGCCTATGCATTGTATGTATTAACGTACATCCTCTTTACGTAAATCCACCCGAAGTGTTAATCTTTTAATTTTCTTACATTGAACCCCACCATCCCTTTCATTTCACTAATAGTTGTTATAGACTATATTTTTTATAGGAGGTTTCATTTCAAAATAATTATGTTACCACGTGATGATATTTTAAACGTGTTACTTAGTGATGACGATATGAATCACTTGCGTTGACATATCATTGCCAAAAGTAAACCATGTGGTGCCTCCTTGCACCCAAAATGGTAGCTTGCTTGGGTCATTATCGCAACGAAACGAGATCTGCCTAATAAGGAAATGAGCGTGGGTTAAGTCCTAATGCATAGTCATATTAAATGGTTATTTTGACTTTGTTATTATAAATTCTTGTGGCCTTATTAGTTCTACTGTCAAAAAATAATATTTATTAAGCTTGAATTTTTGAAGGAATTTTTTTACGGAACTATTTTAAGTTGCCGGGCTCGCAGGTTACCTAAATTTAAATGGTTAATGAAACCCATGGCTATATCGTCTACACTTTTATGAACTGTGGAATTTATTATCAGTTACTTGTGGAAGTTCGGTGTTGAAGTATACTACAAAATGTTATTTTGATATACAGAAAAACGAAATGGCTACGTATGTTACTCTAACTTTCACACAGATACAAGTGGTGTAATCGGAAACAATTGATAGGCAGCGATAGGGGCGGTAGTAGATGAACAGCAATTGAAAACTTTATTGTCTTCGGTCACGCGCTTCATATCGTAGTACCTACAATAAAAGTGATGAGCCAACTGTTCAATTTTCAAATAAATTTCCATGAAGCCTATTTTTAACTAGCCTACACCTAATTTCAAGTATACCAGTTGACTCTACACATCACATTTATATACATACATATTCGTATGTATACTAGTTTTAATACCAAAGGAATACCTACTTCCTTAATTATACCGTTTATTCTTTGAAAAAAAGCTATATTAGTTTAAATACCAACTGAACCTAATTCAATGATAGGTACTGTTTGTAAAATATGCTGAATATTTGTAATATGTATAATAGTCATTTCCATAGTTCATTTTAGTTTTACAAATAAAACACTAAACCAAATTCCTAGCCCCTCTTGGCGCTCTAATTTAAATTACTGTGTGTGCATTCCTGTTTATTTGATTCCGTCTTATAACTCGGTCCTTGATCTATACAACGGGCGAGACTGCATTTGACACGGCGGTAACCTTTCACGTTATTATTAACCAGTCACGAGAGCTGAATGTAGTTGTAACAATACATCTCACACATCCATAGTTGCTGGGAATTTATTGCAATGTTACTATGAGATGTTGGTAGTATGTAGTAATTTCATTTAATTGAGATCAAATTTAAAAGTATCTTTATCTCAACTTTAGTGTATAAACACACGATTTACTTTGAATATTTTGTTCAATATTCGATAACATTTTGATGCAATGACTTCCTTCATAACTATACCGATCGATATTTCAGTAATCTTCACATTTACGGTACCCTCTACATCGTGTTGTCTATAAACGGGACTGTGATCTTGTGGGGTAGTTGAGGGTTCTCACGGGAAAACCGCAGATAGACGGAATGTGTACACTTTTATTCCACTTGAACGCTTTTACAAGTGGCGCTATTTTCATATTTAAATAACGAACTATATAACCCACACTTATGTATACACGAAATAACTTTCTTTTGAATGTGTTTATTAATATATTGCGACTTTACGAGCCATTTGAGTGTAAGGTTGGTTATATATATAGCTTACGAAAGTACAAGAACTTGACGAGAATACGTAACCTTCCATCTTAGTGTTTGCAGATATGCATATTTATGAATCAAGGAAAACATAACTTGAAGGCGTACTTAATGGCATCACAGTTGTGGGTTGCAGGAAATGGCACGAAATAAATTGTAGGCGCATTATTTTACAACTCACAAAACATTTACAGATGCTTGTGCTCAGGAGTACAAATAATAAATATATTTTAGTATTAAAATTCAGTTTCTATTAAAATTATAGGTATTGAGCTTTTGACTAAAGAATACTTCCTACAAAAGTTTCCAAAATAATCAGTATTTTGCTATTTGTGAAACATCCTATGTTACAGGTAGCTAATTACAATTTTTATGTCTATAAAGAGCTCCGAAGTCCCACGGTTAATGAAACTAGCGTGAGGATAATGGCATCTTTATGTAACGGTCGTATATTGTGTGAGGGCAGGGCGTACGTGTCATGTATGTACTCGTCGAGTACGTATGTATGTGCGTACTGAACAGATGAGAAATTCCTAAGCGACGCTCTACAATGCAACTCTTTGTGCCGATGTCGCTTTGAAGTTCACTACTTGTAATTGCGGCGGGTTACATAAGGGATATCAAATGTCCTGGTGTGCGGTGTCAAATGTGTTTGGTAACGACGTTAGCTGCTAAATATGTTTTATCATTTTGCACAATTGACTACAGAACTCTAGGTAGTTTTATGAAAAATATAATATTTTAGTACATGCAATAAAGTAACTTGGGGTTTCACGTATTTTGTCATGGCTGTATGTACTGTGTGACACAGATATGCTCGATTTTATGATTTAGCTTTCTAATGAAGCAACGTTTTATAGGTATCGTCAAAGTTTTACAAAATTAAAAATAAATCATCCACCTCTATTAATAACCTGTTCTTTATCAGATATTCTTCTATTAATAACGGTAGTATTAGAAGGTGGCAGTAGTAAGAAATAAGATTTTTACAATAAATATTTCAATGTAAAACTAGTGCAGTTAAGGTGAATGAAGTTTATTGGTCACTGGTCACACTAGAGCTTGCCCGTGTCTATATTAAAATTTTTTCCCTTAACTTGGATTCAGTACTTCATTCTATATTACGAGTACAAAACCAAAAACTAGAACTTGGGAAATCCTATGAGCAAAATTTCCAGAACAAACTACGTAACCCATAAACTCCGTGCTTTTTTGTTGCGAAACATAGATGACTGTCCTACATACGGTATCGAAGCGAAACCTTAACGCTCTTTGGCGTCATCTAACCACTCAACCCACTATGGTTCTTAGGTCAAGACATAACTGTATAACAATAAGCCATAACCATTTTTTTCTTTAACATTTAGAGGTAAACAAATAACAGCTAACGGTTATTGCAAAAAGGTTGTTATAGAAAATTTAAATGTTGCACAGTGGTGTTAAAAAAAAAACACCTATTTACAAATTTAACGACAAAATTTGTTCTACATGTAGAAAAGAATGTTGTAAATCGACACCGAGATAACGAACGGTTGAATTACTGCTTTGACTTAGTTCTGTATGTGTAAAACGCAAATAATTTTCTATTGTAGATATTAATTTACACAATCGGTTTACCGTCGGTTATCAAAGGCGTTCATAGTTAAAATGGCTCACTAAATGTAAAAACATTTTCAAATTAAGATCCGTCACTGCTACGGTTATGGCGGAATGTTGGTGTAATTGATCGTTATTTCATGTGTTATAATCACATTAGATAATAAGTGACACCAGCAAATATACTAGTTAACATGTTGAGATGCTTCCGTTGCTAGCTATAATTGACTTAAAAAATTATCCAATAAATTTTCCAAAGCTTATTTTGCACGCACTACGTTGAGGAAGATAGAATATCCAAGTGTGCCTACTGCAGTCTCTACTTACAGTGTCTATTGTATGCCGCCTACATTTGCTGCTCTGTTATTCGAAACTGGAAATTTAATCATGTAATTTACATAAAGATATTATCAGACTACTCATTTTACTTAGTTATTCACATCATTTTAAATTCACACTACATCCATGAATCCAGTAAATTGTAAGTATGTACTTAAAAGAGTATGTGTTAAGTATGATTTATTTGGTTAAACAATCGAAATAATTAAATAATAAGTTCCAATACATTTAAATATTATGTGTATCTATAATATTGTGGGTATACAAATAAATTATTATGAATGTGTTTCTTTTACATGAGCCAAGGCAAAAAATTGTCTATAGCCAATGTGAAGCAAGTCATTTTATTCTTATAACTTTCAAACTCTTCTTCCTAATTACAAATAAATACAGAACAATTTCTACAGAACCAGACCAATTAGATTTCTCTTGAGAAAAAACGAAGAACGTGTAGCACATAATGATGTATTATGAATGAAATTTCCCAGATTCATTAGAACTAGAGCAGTCACAATGGGAAATCTTAATCTTGCTATTAATAGAGTGAATAAGATGTAATCAAACTTTACCGCAACGAAGATAAACACAAAAACAAACGGGACACGATATGAATTGTAGAAGAAACATTTTATTATGTGCATTGTTTTTTAAACTTGATAAATTTGGGCACATCAAATATCGGCCAAAAAGTGCAACTCGTTACATGTACACACTATTTGTACACGAACCAAAGATAGATATATAAAATGATAAGAAATATAGTAATTTCTGTTTCAGTTTGGTGTGTTATGTGAAGTGAACATTTCCAGGTGTTTGCAGTAGCAATAATCGAGACATGGGTCACATTCCATAGGGCCAGTTATACCGCTGTCGGTATCGGTTCTGTATAAATCTCTGTTTTGTTAATAAGTGTGGGCGCAGCGTGAGCACGAACCCGTTACACAAGCTATATTTCTTATTTAACAATGTGCCATAGATACAAAACTTTATAACATTCATATCACCCTTAAATCAATGTCGATTTTAGGGACATCAGACACATTGTCCTCTTGTGTACATGATAAAAATAATAATGATTCATAAACAAGACGCCAAAAGCTGGTTTTTTCAAATTTCGTAATCCAATTTCTTTGTGAATTGTTGACTAAATGGACAATGGCTAATTTGTAGACTTACTTCAATGAAAAATCTTATATTTAGCAATACAAACAGTAATAATTTGCTATTACTCGGTAGCCGTCATAAATCGCAATCCCTGAAAATGTTCTTATATTTGGTACATTGATACTATTGAGTACGAGTATCCACAATATTTGTTGAATTGCTGATATAAGTTCGTTAAATGCCTCAATCTAACGATATTGTTATTACGAATGCAATAAATATGATATTCCTTCTTTAACAAATGGAATACCGACTTACGACTTAGTTTTCCGAAAATTATAACCTAGGATTATCCAAACATACGGAGAATAAGACTATACTAGGCAACTGTTAGCAACTGCAAAAGTAACAAAATTTATTTCGAGACCATTTTCTATCGTGGGAAGACAATTATGCCTACTGTCACTTTTTACTCCCGAATATGAGAGCATATGGCCTGAGAGCTTAAACTCGTAAATCGAAAATCCAAAATATAAATAAAATTATTTTAATAGCATCTAAATTACAAAGTATCTAAGTAATAAATCTATTTGGTTTTGAACTTTGTAATTTGTGCCCAGAGAATCTCTAGTCGTAAATTATTTGGACACAGATTCTCGTACGTTTGGTATTTCATTACACGTTGTGAACGTGGTGATGTCATAATAATTTGTTTACTAGAATAGTGAGCTTCACGTTTGATAGATTAAGACTTTGATTAAATTTTACTGCAATACGCTAATGGCTGTTGCCTATATTAACCTACAATTTTGGATGATTTACACTAATGTATATCTGCAATACCTATTGCGTATTGATTATTTTTACTCAGTGAAAATGCAGATTTCTAATGTTGAAAGAATTCTTGAAATCGGTCCAGTAGCTTTTGTGTGAAGACATTAAAAACATACAAAGGTTTCCTCTTTATAATATTATGGATTAAGCTTTAAATTACAATTTGCGCAGATTGTTTATCATGTATATTTTCTTGCGACTTTAATTTTTTGCAATACTTTGAACCCACTAGAATGATGTCAAATAGATCATAATTATACTAATATGTGTCAGATATTTGACATACATACATACATTTGAAACCATCTGACACGGTTTATAACAATAACGGCATAAGTCCTACCCTAATTAGATTTATGTATTGTCTAAATACATATTATGTACATCTGTATATACATATATGTTAATAAATCATAGTGTGGGCGACATTATTGAGACAAGCTCGGGGCGTAAAACTAGTTTTGTAGGGCAACATTCCTTTTATCTAATATGTTGCTAGATTAAGACCACATGATCAAAATTGTAACGCATTGGAGAGGATTTTATCACATTCATTTCATAGAAAAAAACTAGTTTTATTACGTTGAACACCGCACATTGTAAAAGTTGATTGAGGCTTGCAGCGAGGTACGACCTGCTTCATGGCCATAATGATCACGTCTGCTTCATTCGATACCATTTTTTGAAGTTTATGTTTTCTCAATTAAATGTGAATTATTGTTAAATTTTATTATGAAATTTATTACTGAATGATTTACGATGATACGATGATAATGATATGTTCGAACTTAACTCTCTAACTTGAAGAAATGTGACAATTTCCTCTTTCTATAAAAAGGAAAATCCTACAATTTTACTGTGTATTATGTTACTTAAAAATTAATATTAATGACCGCCATTAATTTATGTCATTCGACGTTGTTGTTACTTAATGTTAACGACCATGTTATGTATAATAATGGTTATACAATTAAGGTTAGAAGAAATAGTATACTTGTGTTTTATAATATAAGATAAATACGACGCAGTAAAGAAAGGGGTTGTTTTGTTCATTTTCGATATTTGTTATTATTTATGAATATTATATGTATATACGAGTATGTAAGTTCATGTTATTATAAAGTTGATTGATTATAAAGTCGCTTGTAGCAATTTTAATAAAAATAGTTGGCATGCAGATAAAACTTACCTACCATGTAGACGTTGGAAAAAATTAATTATATTATAATAATAATATGTTTTCAGTAGGTTATTTGTATATAGTGAGGTATTTGTATATACATATAAATACGACTTTGAATTAAAATAGTTCTGTAAGATAAATTCGGAGTTATATTAAAATTCGGAGTGATATATGAAAAGTTTGGAAACTGATTCAGTGTTGTTCACCTGATTTCAATAAAAACAGTAGAAACGCTTGCATAAATTTTTAGTTACTTTATATTCCATGTGGACTTGGAGTATTTGATTTGTTATGCACCCCGCAATTTATCTTAGTCGTTTGTCTGCGGTTCCCGACGTCACCAAATAAATTGTTTACCTTTAAACGTATTTAGAGATCATCAGACGTATTTTAATCGGTACGTGAAATATTTTATTATTTATTATATCAGCGTTATTGGTAATTTAATAGCGTATTCTAGCACGTAGTACAAAGGTTCGGTAAAAGCGTCCATTCGTAAGGAATGCGTGCTTTACGACCCAGTGTGAATAAAATGTACATTAAGTGGACCATTCATTGAGCAGTCTCTCCACGCGATCCCTAAACGGAGCGCTTTCAGACTACTAATTTTAACTTCAATACAAGTGAGATTCTCTGTATAGTGATGAGACAAGACGGAGCGGATATCCGTGGCACCATCAGCGCATGTTGCATGTTACGTTTATCACTATACGTCATCAAGCAAATGTTAATGTTTTGTTAAAGGTACACGTCAAGAGGCGCAAGAACTGCAGTTAAATAGAAAAATATCAAATACTCATAGCTTTCAGTCATCATAGATTGTAAACTAATATAAACTAATAGCTGTACAAATTAATGAGCATCATCAACCGGAGTAAGGTTTAGATGATAGAAGGCAGTGACTAAGTTTAAAGCTTCCAGCAGCTGTAAATTTTTTAAGCCAGATTAACGGATAATATAATTTGTAATATTACGAATTTCTGTATACATACTTCTTAACAATGTACATAGAAAACAAAAATTTCAATACGAGTCTTTAGTTTCGTTAAATCCATCATTCTAAGAATTGTACTTGAATCGAGAAAAAATAATATTAGGTACATGATCGGATATTGCGTCATAAATTAAAACACTATTCTAATCGAAGTTACTCAGTTACCTACTTACCTTGAAATAATCGTCTCATAGACAACATAGTAGGTACCTGCTTTATTGTGTATAGTGACAGATTCGTTTACGTATCTCATTAAAATAAGAAAATGTTGTTAATTGTTAAGCATTAATCTCAGTCAATGTAATTGCTATTAGATATACAAAAAATCGACATGATTATTTGTAATGCTTAGGTACTCGTATATCTAGTTAGTAACAACGTTACTTTGATTAGTTTAACTAACTTGTAAGTTGGAACGCATCTCGACTAATATTATAAATGCGATTGTAACTCTGTGTGTCTGTCTGTTTGCTTGCTTGACTTCATCGCCTAAACCACTGGACAGATTTTAATGAAATTTGGTACAGATATGAACAATATGAACATGTACAAAACCATTAAATTTTGTATGTAGCCAGTGCATATGGAACATATTACAATAAAAGTAGCAATTTTTACATTTCACCTACATGGGGTGAAATAGAGGACGAAAGTTTCTATAGAAGTTCGTCATTATTATCCTAGGATTGCCACGGGGTAGGTTTGCCACGCGGGAAAGACTTTGTGACACATTGATTTCCACCCGGGCCGAGCCGCGGGCACAGCTAGTATTAAAAATTTGATTTATACGTTATTATAAAAAAGCTTCTACATGAATATCACGTTATGTAATTGATTTAATAAAAAAAAAAATTTTAATAGCTTCTGCATGTTGGATTAGATTTTATAAAGGGAATTTTATTAAATTAATTAAGAAATCTAGTTTAAAGATAATTACATTATTTACAAACAGTCATTGAAAGTGCGTAATTTCTAACCGCATAGCTAAAGTGCTCTATGTGGTAGAGCATTTAGGTAGAACCGTGGAATACAATTAGCGTAGTTACCCAAGATACGCATACGAGGCCCTAATTGCCGGACGTTGGTTGTTTGTGCGACCTAAACCCACGCCGTGTGGGCTGCAGCCACCGTGACCAGTATGGTGCCAGCAACTTTTGTACGCATACACTAAATTATTTCATGAGTATAAATGTTACACCGGACTACGGAGGACAGGATAGACAGACACGCTTTAAAAACAGAATAATGTATTGAACTGGTTAACGCACCGGCCCTTTCATGGTTAACTATAGGTCATATAGAGATTGCGATGAGACTGGTAAATATAAATGAACAAGGTTTTAAATTTTAAAATTTAGTTGCAAGTTGAATATGTTAGTGTAATATGTAGTTGAAACAACAGCGTATTTTATGCTACAGAGATGAATTAACACATTAAAACCGCATAAATATGAGAGCGTACGCATAAAGTATTAGATTAAACAGATGCGTAACAGTTTTATGATATTTATATTTAGTGAATTCACTTTGAACACACTGAAGTGTTTTGAAGTTGCGGTTATAATTGTACGTCCGAGCGTCATGTCTAATTATATCGGGGCTTTTATAAGCACAAATGGCAACTCCAGTACAATACGCGTTGAATCATACTTCGACCATTAGGGTACAGATACCCGGGTTTTTTTGTAGCACAGAAGCATGCTACTAATGAACAAAGGTTACTTAATAGCATTTTTCTGAGTACCTATACTGCTATACCGAAGCGTGCATGTATTTTCGAATGTATTCGATTCGATTCGATGTCGAATGTATGTATTTGAAAAGCGTGCTCGTTTTAATACTCAGCGCAATCACAAATCTGTAGCAACCAAGAGTGCAAGGATTCTGGGACAAAATAAATTTCGTATTGTTCTGATATTTGAATAGTCTTCCCGTTAACCTCACGTGAGTTAGGTTCGTTATATTAAATGGAATCGTCAACACACCGTTACTTGACAGTACTAGAATTTACTGATATTTTACAACAAGCCATCATTCCACTTTCGCTTTGATATTTATACATAAAGAATTTAAAGAAGTTTTTTATATTTTGCAGAACATCGAGCTTACGTGATGGGTGCACCGGCGTGGGGCTCACGCGCCAATGGCGACCGGCCGCGGTTGCTGCGCATGACGCCGCTGCGACACAGCTTCGCGGCGCCCGCCACCCCGCCCGCTCAGCCGCCTGTCCGAACGCACGACTATGCTTCGGATGCTGATACCAATAAAAAAGGTATAATATATACATATTTATATATTTGAAATAAGCAGTAACTTTGTGCCGTCCTTTATCCTATTATTTGGTCTGTATCTGTTACTTCTCTTTGTGTACATAAACTAATAACTAAATAAGTATATATGTAGGTATATTCGCTCACGGTGAGAAGATTTTAGGCCATCATTATAAGTTTTCAATATGTAACTAATTAATGCGATCTAAAAAATACCCTTGATTGATTTTAGTAAGCCATTATTGCACTTGTTATTGACAAGTCTGCGTTATACTTTTCAGAAGAAAGTTGGAACGCTAACCTGTCTCAGAGATGGCGAAAGTTACGTCGCCGGTGTTCGCGACTGCGGCCTGGTTCCGGCAACCGCGAGCCCAGTCCCGTGCGGTGCTCTCCGTCCCCCCCGCGGCCCCCGGCGCACTGTTCTCCCGCTCCACCGTCCAAACTCTCTTTTCGACACCGCGGTAAGGTGTATACCACTGCATCGTTAAGAGTAACAAGTGGAGCACCCGACATAATCAGAGCGTTAGGTAAACTCGGAGGGGGCTTGCGACGACGAGCTCTATCTGCGCACGATGTCCTAGCCCCACCTCAGCAACAGCCGGCCACATTTTACGTTCCCAGCCCGACCGCGACCCGATCACCCCCTTCGCCTTCCCCACCCCGTCAAAGTGCGACATTGCGGCGACGGTGTAGTTCTCCTAATGTTTATCGTGCCAAAGCTGCAACAGCAGCCCGAGAACGAGCTCCCCTCATAAGCCATGAAGATGAGAGCAGAGATGTCGTTGATTACGCTTATGACATGAATCGAAGAAAAACTAAGGATGTACGAAGTAGGCCGTACAGTGAAAACGTGGAAATGAACGTACCAATTTATAAGAATGGGTACAATAGATTAACAACAGATATGTCTGAGGGACTTTGGGATGAAACCTATAGACTACCCCGTGTACAAGCAAGGCAGGAACCGATGCAGCAGTTACGTAACTGCGTGGCGGAGCTGCGGGTTAGCTCTACTCCAAGGTCTCCTAGACCGCCTCCAGCTCCACCTGCGACGGGACAGAAGACAAGTCGACGACCTCCTGCCCCTGAACCTAGAGATGCGCACACTTTTGAGGTAATTGTTAGATTTTAACGATTTACCTTATCTGTCTTCAGTCGTTTTGTTACCTCACAAAATTACAGCACGATAGAGAGAAATGCATTTTCCTATTTCAGGTACGCTTCACGAAGTCAGCGGGTGGCAAAGGATTAGGATTCAGCATTGTAGGCGGACGGGATTCTCCACGCGGCGATATGGGCATTTTTGTAAAAACAATTTTCAACAATGGCCAAGCTGCAGAGTCTGGTTTATTGAAAGAAGGTAAAACCTACGTTTTCTCAGTAAGTCTATAATCAAGGGGTTGGCGTATGGCAGTGCAGTTAAAAGCATTTCCCTCGTAACGTAATAGTAGTCGAAAGGTGGGCATTCCATAATGACGGTTAGGCAACAGCTGCACATTTAATCATCTTGAAGGGAAACGTTCCTTACACCTGGCCTAACGGAAGGCAAGATCATTGTTTTTATTTGATTAATGTGGCACTTAATAAGCAACAAAGAAATTGCATTTAAAAACTAATTATACTCTATTTTCAAATATGCAATATTTTGCAATTATATATAAAATATGCAATATTTGCAAATTTGCAATACAGAATAATAAAAGAAACTTTTGTTCTTCATTCAAACTTAAATCTCCCATGCCATAAATATTTGCCATTGCCATGCCATTGAAAATCAAAATATGGCCCAATTATTATTGTATATTAATTTATATTTCGCAGTTACTTAAAACTCTGCAAGCAGTTGACTGTGTTAAAAATATAATATTATACGAATTCTCTGCATGTTTGGTATGCCCTTTGATGATCAACATTTATTGATTAAGCATGTTTATATTTCAGGAGACGAGATCGTATCGGTGAACGGTCGCGGCACGGCGGGCCTGACGCACGGGGAAGCGATCCGGCTGTTCAAGGACGTGCGCGCGGGGCCCGTGCTGCTGCGGGTGGCGCGCCGCGCGCCCGCCCGCTGACTGCCTTGCGCCTGTTGCGGCGACCAGTCGCTTCAGGCGCCTTCCTACTCTAACTACTCCACTCTCTAATATCTCAAATTTTCGAGACGTTTTTGTATTCAAACACTGTAACTGTAGACTTGTCTTGATGGACTACACTCGCATTTTATAGGGAAATTAATTAAAAACTTCATTTTGCTCATGAGTTAGACTACAAAAAAAACTGCAATATTTGATAATCAATCTTGAGATGGTATCTATGGAATATTACATATTAGGTTATCTTAACTTTTTACATTAAATAATTATAAGATAATTATATTATGTATAGTGTAGATTAGATATATGCCTTACTATTGTTTCTCATTAATATGAATGTGTATTATAAACCTGTCCTCTTAAATATAAGTTATATATGTTCCAATAATTCCATTTATCTGTAACTGTTAAGTCATCGGTCAAATTCTTAAATATATATACATATATAATGTGTCTAGAACTATCTGTCAAATAAATAAAATATAGCTTTGATTATAAATATGATGTAAATTGAACTTAATTCATAAAACGTTAATTGGAGTAGAGACTTAAGCAATATGTACATATCTGCAATAAACTTTCTTTTAAATTTATACTACAGTAGTGTTCGGTACGTGTAAGATGTAAGATATTTTTTGAACAAGTTCTGCTTAACGTTCCTTTATCCTTGCGCAGATTTTTTTTAACATTTTTAACATACCGACAGAACATATTCAATACGTTAACGTCATTATATCTTTTTTGTATCTCGATGTAATAAAATGGAAATGAAATGTCTTTGCGTCAAACAATTGTGAAAACTTAAAATATTTTCTGTTCGAATATGTATTATATAGAATCATACAGATAATTTAATAAGATTTATGTACATTCAATTACTTTAAATTTTCGTTAAAAGTAGGTGTAGAAAATTCGGTAATATTGTTCGGTACGTATGTTCGTACGAAAACTTTCCGCCATAAAAATGACAATATTTTTTTTAACTTTTACAATAAATTTATTGACTTATTTTACATTCGATACACCTGTTCGGGAAATGGGCTAAAGCAGAGAGCAAAAAAAGTGTTGCCAATATGCAACCAGAAAGAAAAAAAAACATTGCCTTTTTATAGCGAAAATTTATGTTCGGAAATTACATTATGTACCCAAAATTTATATTCACTGATCATTGCATTATGCCATAATATACCTACTTAATATTATTTGGTTCCCATCACCGTCCCTCTAAACTGCCTAACTATGATAAATGTAAACTATAAATAGACAATAATTTATTGCATTTTGAATGGCTTAGTCACTATTGGACAAATTGACAGACGAAGATGTGAACATCTTTATGTTATGTGTCTGTGATATTGAATTAGAACAAAGATTATTATTCGACGTAGATAACGTAGACTATAGTATTTATTTATTTTTATACTTACCTATTTCACGTAAATTGTAACCAAATAAATGTAGGTTGTAAGTAAATTGTAATAAGCTGTTGTGCGACGAATTCGTATGAGGTACTCGTATTTACCGATGTTTGATAGATACTACCTTGCGAGATTACATATTTTGCTTTAACATGCTTTTAATATTATATACTAAGACATTATTGAGGTTTACAATAATATTATTATTCAATAAAAAGTATTGTCTACAAGATTTTTAAGCTTGTATTTTAAATAAAATTATTTACATGTTTAGATTGAACCTATAAGTAAGTAAGTAAGTTCTTCGCACGCGTCGGCGCTAATGGCGCGCATGGGGATTTCGGGCCTCGAGGATTTCCTCCTTACCCGGGCAGTTCTCACGAGGCAACGGCCCCGCGGTGTAGAAGCACCCCGCC
>DWGJ01002066.1:0-17092 GCA_018246895.1 Aspitha aspitha aspitha | reverse complement strand
CGTTCCAGCCGGGCCCTAGGGCCCAACCCCAAGGACCGACCCGAAGCATCGGGTCGCGGTGGATCCTTCGGTCAGGGGGCGACAGCCCCGAAGCCGACTCTCCGCAGCTGCCGAGGCAGCAGCGAGAGATTACTCCCGGTTCGTTTACATCACAACCTTATGATTTTTAGTTATGTGAATTATTTTGTATTATTATTTTACTAATTGTCAATCAATCATCTATCGTGAGCATGAAATATAATATTAGGTTAAAGGTATAATGGTAATCGTCGGTTTTTAAAGGGGACCAAATCACAGTAAAGGTATTTTATATTACACATTTTTTTACAAATTACAAGGTATATTACGCATATTTTTACGCATTATTAAATTATTAACTGATCTCAGTGTCTCATCGAAAAAAATTAGCGAAGAACTGGCTATGGTGTGAGGTTTATCAAATTGTAAGTTATATGTGCATGTTTTGCACTGAAATATGTAAACACAAATATATTTCATTCATTGTAAAATACTTTCGCGGCATATGTCGGTGTTGCTTATCATATTCATAAAATATGTTACTGTAAGATGCGAGGCTATATTACACCGCTGTAAAAATACATTATTATTATTAGTCTTAGTAGAATCGTGGGAAATATTTTTTAATCAATTTACCCCAATCGGATCTCGAAGAGAAATAACATATAAACCGTATTCACGGTACCAGGTCGCCGTAAAACGATAGCGACGCGCTTAAAATCGGGTGTATAATTTAAAAGAAGTGCCCGATACGCAAATTTTGCCCATTAATGCCTGGCACATTTGTCCCTAATATATTTGTGCTTAATCTCTGGAACCGGATTGAAAGTGAATCGGCTACGAAAATAAAAGCGCTTACACCAACATTAAAATGCTTGAAGTAGTATTAAGCGTATTTAAAATAATTAACTGTTAACATCTGTAAAATTTATACATGATAATAGTTACACAAAAAAATTACAGTGAAGATAATTAATTATGAGACACAAATCTCAAAAAATCTAGCATATTCCAAATGCCATGTAATTTTCTCTCGACTCGTCCGTCAGCGGTACAGTTGACATCTCATGGTTTTTCACATCAAAGCAAAGCAAGACGTGACGTCTTTGTGAATACCGTCTAATAAAACCGTCCTCAGTCGGGATTGGAACTATCTACCATTTGAGTATCAGTTCCTTTCCACGATAAGACAAAGGAATATTTTATTCGGGCATTTTCTTTGTACTTATGTATGTAGTATGTTCACACTTGAATTTTTCGCAAAACTCAAATTTAGTCTCAAACCTGGAATCAAATGTCAGACAATAGATAGTAGGTACCAAATTATATATTCAAATATATACACGTGTGTGTGTTCCACAATATGTGTATACAATTTTGGGTCTATACATTTCATACAAAAAGGTTTGCTTCTTTTGATCGGTAGTCCTAGACACTCGAAAATATAAATTCAATTAATGCAATCAATAACAGTCTGTAACAGGAGGTATCGATAACTACGGAACTTATTTGGTGCATTGACCAATTTAATGGACCGTTCGTATTAATGTACCACTGATATTCGTTTGGAATCAATCCGTGTGGTTTCGTGGATGTGAGAGTGTAATTTTTTGTGTTGATTGCGTAATTAAAATTGGTGTGCTACATTAATGGTATAGTTGTGTATAAGTTTGTATATAGTGTGCTGAAAAGTCATTAATCTTGAACAATTTTGGACGGCTTTATTTACGAATAATACTACAATATCGAATACTTGCTTGCTGCTTTCCGCCTACCCCGTTAAGGACCTGGCGTGACGATATGTAAGTATGTACATATGTACTACAGTATGGGCCTGATTTAATCTTCCTTGGGATAGGATGAATTGTTTCCTGATAGCACTAAATAAAATATGAACATTATTTAGTCAAATGTCTATCTAAACGAAGTAACTTGCGGACCGAACCTACGCTAACAACAAAAGCTTACAAAGGAGGTCGCTAACAAAAACAGCGACAAAAAATGGCTAGATCGCCTATAACTGTGCAACTACATATGATGACGACACCTACCAGTATTATCCTTTTATCTTTGTATAGAAAAGAGAAGCTATTACCTCTTCGATAATGCATATATTATGTCGCTGGCGTAAATGCCGTTGTACTCGTAATAGCGCGCAACGTAACGTAATCAGATCTGGTTTTATCCGGCCTAGGCGATGTTTTTCCAGCGACTGCAACACAGTGTTTTCAAAATTTTGTCATTAATAAGCTTACAAAAAAGCAACATTTTGTGCAGTACCTACGAAATTTCGGTACGATGTTTCGTTTTCAAGACTTTCGTCTAAAATAAACTAAGTTCAGACAACAATATCGACATAAATAGAGAAATATTACCCAAAAATACGTTTTTCAGTATGTTGTTGTCGTCTGTTATTTATTGTAATAAAATTTATGCGTAACATATAAACCCTACAATTTAATCAACAGAACATTTTGTTATTTCGTGGAGAAAGATGTTTCCTCAAAGATTTCAAAGATTCTTCGGTAATAATATTCCAAGTATGTTTTCACGGTCGCCGATTCCCAATGAGGTTACGATAAGGCGGGCACGGCGCGTGCGTCTGCATATTTTTTCCGTCACATTTTCAATTTAATCCGCATAATCGAAATGTGGGGCTTTATAATCAAACAATCCGCCACTTCTTTATTTTTATACTTAAACGTCGCGTAATGTTAAAAAAAATCGTTTGGGATGCATTCACAAAGAAGTCCTTTAAATGTTTTTCAAAACTGAGACTTTCTGTTATTTTAAATTACTGCCTTTACTTCTACCAACAATTCTTAGAAATGTAGTAGAATTTAAATTTGAATTTTGGTGGAGCCTGTAAAGATCTATACGTTTACGAAGTACCTACTCAAAAGCCATGTCAGCAAAGTGCAAAAACGAAATGCATAAGGTTTGAAGGGCAACTTGTTTAATCCTTTTAAATCCCATAATGGACTTTCACCGTGTAGGTACTCTAAAAGGTTGGTGCGCTTACAATTTACCAAATAAAATCGATTTTTAAGAGACTCCAAATAAGGACTTGGCTACAAAAATAAACCATCCAGGACAGAACAGAACGACAAAAAGGTAAACTTAGTTCTTAAAACCTTTTTGCTTTTTGGTTATTTTTGTGTTACTTTTGTGCTTTGCGAAGTCGTTTCTTTATTAACTAGTACGGAATTCTATTTTAATTTTTTTAAAATTCATTTTGTTTTTCTAATACAATATTTTTTTGAAAGATACTTATTTTGCGTCTTTCTTGAAGTGACGGGCCACTTCAAGTAATGTAATATTTGTCATATTAGACACTGTTGTAAAATGTTGTCGGTACAAATTACTAAGCGGTGTCCCTAAATTTGCTTAATCCATGGCCGGATACTTGTAAGAAGGTCAGGTACCTCATTTCGGTACACCCTCGTTCATAACTTCATGATCAAGCGTTTCTACGAAACTGAAGAAAGTTAGATTGATCTTTTCCATCAATTCGAGCGTCGAACACGTTACAAATATATGTATATACTTATATCGAAATTAATAAGCTTCAATCCCCAAACAGTTAAATATTATTTAACCGATATATTTTAGTCCAGCTGTTTTCATGATGTAAATATTATTATAATAAATGACCTTCTTAATGTCTTCTTAGTAAATTATGATTGTGAAAACTACAATTATATCCTACAAATGCTGTTTCGCTGGACACAAGCAAAAAATTTATAATTGATATTTTGTAGTTAAGTTTTTCTTTCACACTTTCACAGTGTTTTATAACTTTACATGTAGGTAATTTAAAAATTAAAAATCCCCTCTCCCGCTCTGAACCTTAAGATTTTCGTTGGTCTGAAAATAATAATACCCTAGTTCTTTGGTTATGAAAAGTGAAATAGAGGGACAAAAATAGCCTGTTTTCTTCTTTACACTTAAAACTGTCTTCATATTAAAATCTATGCATATCCATTGAGCGATTAATTAAAGATTGTACGAATATGATGTTCTCATTTATCGAGATAAGGAGTGAGCAGGGCATGTATTATTGATATATTGTTAATAACGTAACATTTTATATAATGCGAATATTTAATCAAAAGCCTACACTTGATACATGATCGTATCATGGTTGCTTCTAGCACCCCCTGTTTCGGTCCGTAAAATGCAGAAAAATTTATTCCCATTCAGTTTAAAAGTTGCAAATGCCACATACCTACTTTTTGAACTATGTACTACTGTGTGTAAATAGGACATTTATTGGAAGCGTTGAGAAAATTCAAAACAAAAGAATAGGAGCAGTTGAGCCAGTTACTGAATAGCAAAATGCGGTCGGTTTCTATGTTAATACTGCGGCTGTGGGTTTGTTTCACTAGAATGACTATGAATCCGTTGACACTAGGGCAAATGGCAAATCGGGACTTTCAAATACAGAATGTATGAATTTTAAACTGCTCGAATATAGATGAAGTGGGCACGGCATACGACTGAAATATTGATTTAGATTAACGCTCGCCCCTTAATTTACCTCTGCGTGTCTCAACCTTTTTTTTCGTAACACATTCCTTCGATTTGCTTTGCAGGTACTAAATACGACAATTTGCAACGACTAATATAAAAAGAAATTATATTTACGAAACTTGATTGAAACTCGATCACTGATGTACTCGTACCTACGCTAGTCGTGATATAGTATGATGATGAAATAAAAAATAATACCACATGATATCCCATCGTAGTCTTGAATGGAAAACGGCGCAGTTAAAGTAAATTAGTCCGTTTGGTGACGTAATGCAGAGTAACTAAGTAGCCAGTGAAGGAATTGATAGTCTGAACAAGGCCTGCTGTGTTTTGTTTTTAAAACCTTGTGAAATTATATTTGTCATTATTGTGAAATCCCATGTTATGTTTTTACATTTGCAGGTTGAGTACCTTTTGCTTCGTTTCAACTTTTTATGATTTACCTTTGCATGGCGCCGCTTTCGATCGGAACCCTAATTACGTAACCAACTGTCAAGAGCATTAAATGTGGGTCGATTTTCAGATGGTATTTTGTGGAAAAAGTTATAAAATCGGGGAGCGACGTATGTTGTACTTTGAGTGTGTACCGAATCTCGGTTTATATTTTGAAAAACAATTTTATGCGGAGGTTTTAATGCGAGGAGAAAAAGCTAATCGTATTTTCTTAAGTGCTATAGAACTTTTGTGTTCTTAATAGTCGCTATTTTTGGTTTGGATCCGCTAAAGCAGTATTTACGACTATTTCATAAAAAAATCTGTCCATGGTAAATAGGAAACTTTTTGAATAGAGCCGATACAAATACATCTTATTCTAAACATTTGGAATTAAGCAAACAAGTAGATTTCATACAAGCAAAAGTTATAAGTTATTGAAAATTATCTTATGAGAATGGGCGGTTTTATTTTTTGACTTCCAACGATGCAGTTACGTTTAAAACGTAGCCTCATTTCTATGTACATACTAATTCTAATTAAACTTGAAAAAACAAAACTTCTGTGAAAAAACTAACTTTGTAATGAGTAGGTATATATTTGACTATGAATGTTCATTTTGATACATTTTATAATTTGATATTTTGTTTAATTTCATTCAATGTAGTACTAAAACATATTCCATATTTTTGCTACCTGCACTGCTTTTCCATATAAACTATGCCAAATCTTACATTACTTTGTGTCCGCTATAAAAAGGGGTGCAATGTTATCACCTGCTAGGTTATCAAAACACAGGTTATGTCTAATTGGGACCAGCTAAACGTGAGAGAAGTTTTGTTATCCCAAGAGTATATCCCTATCCCCATCCCTATATATTATCCAATTTGCGTTTGCTATGACTTACAAACCGCAATTTGCAGAGACCGTTGCACCTGTGGTGCTAACTTGCTGTTTATTGATCAAATTACTACCACACGTATAATAGAGTTGCGCGGTTAATTGATATGTAATATAATTAGTGTGTTAATCATTGAGGTGGCAACGATGACGAACATAACTTGGATATTATGATAATTGTACAATATCACATGCTTTCGTCTGAGATTATACTATGGCTTTATAATGTACATTTATATATGAGAGACTTTTAAAAGTAATACTTAACACTGATTCAAAACCCATGCTTCATCAAAGTACGAAGGTTCATCCATATCAACTACATGCAAGTTGTTCGCCACGGTTCGGGTCGCACGCTCATTTGTAGTGCGCTGGGCTACGTTAATAAAATCGACAGAGCACCTGTGAATAACAATGAACAGTTTTATAATTCTGTAGAACTGAGAAGCTCTTTCCATACTTGTCTGAAAAAAAACTGCGAAAAGGCTGTTCAATGTTGAATTTAAAATTCTACCAAAATTACCATATAATTCATTACAGAACCATGTACCACAAACCATTACAGTTCGAAATGTAGATCACCATGTACCATGTGGAATAAAAAACTTACATCAATGTGTCTTACATCAATTTACATCATACTTACATCAATTACGTCGCTTTCTAAACTGTCCAAAGGTTTAACTGGAAGAGAATGCTTCTAGCATTAAGTTCGCCTTTTTGTACCTTACATTGCTAAGTTATAAATAAGAAAAAGGACGGCACAAAGGTACTGCTTATTTCCCTAAGAAATCTCTTCTACCAGCCCTGTAAGAGGACAAGTGGTCATAGTCTTTCCTTCTATTTCAACTTCAACAAGCAACTTCTGTTTCAGCTGGGCTGGGCAATAAAGCTGATATCTGGTCACTGGATCGCCCTAATAGCAGCTCGCGCTGTTATCGGCTTCGCGTCTGGCGGCGCCTTCGTGGTCTGCCCGCTCTACGTCAAGGAGATCAGCGAAGACAGCATCAGAGGGATGACCGGTGCGTTCATCATTTTCTCGCAAGTAAGTTTTCAGATTTCAAAGAGCAGTGATAGCCTAGTGGTTTGAAATTCAGCCTCCTACTCGGGAGGTCTGGGTTTTCGATCCTGGCACGCACCTCTGATTTATTACTTGCGTTTTATGATTAAAATTTAAATATCACTCGCTATAACGGTGAAGGAAAACATCGTGAGGAAACCTGCACACCTTACAGATGTTATAATTTACATAATATTTTCTGAGGTGTGTGAAGTCTACCAATCCGCACTATGCTCGCGTGGTGGACTTCGGCCTAAATCCCTCTCGCGATGAGAGGAGACCCGGTCCAGCAGTGGACCATAAAAAAGGTCGAACAAACAAACAAACAAACAATAATTTACGAAACTATATTATAAGGATATTTTCAAATATATAATCACCCGTAAGTGGAGTCTGACATAAATACATATAAAAACAAAAACCTGAATGTCGCTTCGAAATATTTTTTTAAACCGGTCGATGTAATGCAAGCAACTCATACGAACAAGCGATTAATACGGGCTCGCGTGTTGCAGCAATTCACGCTGGGCATCGCGTCGCTGTCGAAGCTGGGCTGGGCGGGCGCGGCGCTGGAAGCCTTCCTCATCCTGTACCTGCACGCGGCGTCGCTGACCGGGCTGAGCGCGCCGGCGCGCGCGCTGCGACTCCTGCCGCGCGCGCGCCGCACGCCGCTCGCGCGCCTCATCGCGCTGTGCGCGCTGCTGCTGGCGCACGCCACCGCGCAGCCGCTGCTCGTCAAGATACTCGGTACTTACAGACTACTCCTGCTACGGTTGTACCCTGCTACTCCACTGCTCGCACGTGTGGAACACTGTTCAGTCACAGCAGTATCACAGAAAACTATGAGCCGTGATTCTTTTACAAATTAAAATATATGACTGAAACACCATCTAGGAAAATTTCGTTTCAGTTTTTAAAACACTTCATGTCAATGCCTTCAAATCTTCAAGCACAACGATTAACACTATTTTAGCAGAACGTCTCGTCTAATAAGTATTGAGTGGTTTGTGTGTAATGTTTCACAATGAACGTATTAAAATGTTGCGCAGGCATAACAAACTTCGACTTGCTGGGCGAGTTCGGGCGGATCGAGTGGCTCGGCAACTTCAAGCTGGTGCTGCTGTACAACGCGATATTCGCCGCCACCGTGACGCTGTGCCTCGTCAGCAAGTTCACGGCGAGCGTGCGCCGCGAGCTCTACAACAGGTTGGTGGAAAACGTCAACACGGTCGCGCACTGCGTGTCTTTCCTTAATAACTGACGTCGCGCACCGCCGCGCAGCGCCGGCCACCACCGCGCACCGACGCGCACCACCGCGCACCGCCCGTCACTCGGATTACATTAACTACATCTATAATGCGAAACATATATAACATGAATTCTTAAATGTCCCATGTGGATTGATCACTTACTTCGATGAAAAAAGTAATACAGATTGTCGTAGTATGTAAAATATAAAAAAGTTTATATTTTTGTAGAGTTCGTGAAAAAATATAGTACGCCATACATGAGTGTAGTTGTCTCGGTGATCCGAGCCAGCGGCGACTGGCGCGGGTTTGAATTAAAAAAAGGTAGCGATCTGTAATCGAAAGTGATATTATTATTATTAATGTATTGTGTTGTGTTCCTAAAACGATGCAGAATTATCTATATTCACATATGAAGTATGATCAAAAACAATGTTTTTTAATACTTGTATTACCTGTTATATGAAGTTCACAATATTAAAATCTTATATGAAATAAAAATAGAAACAATGATAATAAAAAATAATGAATAAATAAAATTATAAAGCTACTCTCGCGTAACTTGTAACTCAGCATTTTATTTTTTAATAGTTAAAACCTTGCATTTATTAATTTTTTTTTATTTCACTTCTTATGTATTGAATAATTTGGTTTTTATTTAATGATTTTTATATAAAAAATATGACATTGAATTAATATAGTTCTTGAGGAAAGATGCAGAATATTAAACGAATGATTTGATTTTATAACTAATGAGACTGAATTTGTTAACTAATTACAATTTATGTCGGAGATTATTTATTTTATTGTATGATCAATCTGTAATGTATCTGATTGTTTAAATTGATTATTTGATTACAATTTAGTTAGCGTTCACAATATTATGTAAGATATGTGTTATAAGATACTGCCATGAGTGAGTGTTATTGGGTTGGTTATATGTAATTTAATTATAGGATGTTAACTACACGCTGGTACTTAGATAATCTTGTTTATCTTTTGACGGTGTGAGCTCATGTAATGTTCGAATACACAATGAATTTTAATAATAGCGAAAAGACATTTGAAGACTGTTATTAGAATGTAAATTGTACATTGAATTGTTTGCTCAATGTCACAGTTGTACCTGCAATGGCCTCTATATGTTTGAGATTGTGGTTTGTGTTGTGAGCTGTGTGTGATGGGGCCGTTCGATGTGGTACACTCTAGTCGTGGTTCTCTGTGGTGATTGCAGGTGGAACGTCCACTTATGAGCTTCAATATAAAATTAAGAAAACAAATACTCTGAAATATAAACCGCTATCATCGCTAACCCACACGTCTGCACTAATTCTCACCAATCATAAAATTGCTATGTACTGTCGAAGGATATGTTCTTGTGTGCCTTTACTATTCACAGGAAACTACAATGCTATCCCATAAATACATAATATATAACTTAAATATTAGAAAAATATATTTGCAGATTACAATACATATACTTTTAGTGTAAGCTGTTTAATGAATAACTTTGTTACTAAATGATAAATTCTCGACGGTAGTTGTTAAAGAGTTTTTGTAAAATCTGTGAGAATAGTTGGTTATGTAAGATTTTAATTCATATATAGAATTTATGGTTGCAATCCCATAGTATTCACATGTCTATCTATATTGAAGTCTCTGAAAAAATGTAGGTGTGCTTAGTTTTATAACCGTAACAAAGGCCTGCGGTGCTGCAGTTAATGTTATGATCACAGGATATATCACTGTAACTAAAATATGGCCGATTTATGTTTTCTCATCAGTACTTTGTTCTGTTATAATAGGATTTCGTGTACTTGTAAGCCTTGTGTGAATTTTCATAGTGTAGTAAATATTTAGTGTGAATTTTATACATTTTGTATTATCTTGTACCAAACGTTGAGATTGCATTTGAAATAATATATGAAAACATAGAAATGGTTCTTTTTATTTGTCATACCTATGTTTATAGTCCTGGGATACCTCTCAGTGGGATTTTTTAATATGGGTCCTAAAGTGGGCAGTGCTTTATTTAAAAAATATGTAATTTAAAATCTCTCTAAGAGTACACATGTAACTTTGTGAAAATCAATGAACATCCATATTTTTAATTCCATATTTTGCTCTGTACATATTGCACATTCGCTTTTTCATAAATAAGCTTCTAATTCATTGCTTTCTAATGTAGCTTTAATTGGTATTTGTTACCATCCGGTAGTTAGAATTCGGTCTCATTAGATCCAAATCAGTTGATCAGTTCTTTATTGATATTGTATTTGTTTCTGTTTTAACAGATTCAAATGGATAGCAGATGTGTTTACGGTGCATGAAGCCCCTACAAATGTTACTGCCGCAAATCGCCTTTCAGCAGAGAGAACTGTTATTGATAATATAGAGCATTGTGAAGATACAGCAGACCACCAAAAGTCTGAGTAAATAGTCTGGCTTACTGCAAAGTGAACTAAACCTTAAAGAATCATGTTAACAACAGACCATTCGCTGTGGTCATAGTAGACACTTGAAAGGTGAGAAGCCTTCAATGGCATGATGAAAGGTGAAGAGAAATCGGAAAATTTGTTTACAGAAAATCTCATGTCAGAAGCGAACAACGCGATATTATATGGGTATCTGTAATTTTTATAAACTGTGATTCTTCTTAGACTTCAGTAATATTATTAAGAAAATTATATGTGAAATAATAAAAATCAATTTGGTATATACTGTTGTTATTATTACTCTAGTAAAGTATATCAAGGCAATTATATACGTAGGCTAACAAGTTGCTCTGGTCAAGGCAACTCCATCACAACCTCATCCTACTCATGAGTAAGTTTAATTAATACAATGGGTGAGTTGTTTATGTAATATTAAATACAACTATAAATATTAATCATTTATGGCTTCTGCAATAGTTTTATCAGTCTGCAAGTTAACTGAGACCATATTTCACCTCTATAATTTTAATAGGACACAGTTGGTCATAGAATTACTGAGTCTTTTTTAGCCCTTTCATCATTCTTGTTTTAATGGAATAAATAAAAATCAATTTTTACTGATTATCTGTTTTATTTTCATTAGCTTTTTCTATAACTTCCATTGGTGTAGCAAGCATGACAAATTTACCTAGCCTTCTAGAATGTGCTCTGATAATAAGTTTTCGTACATTATCCCTTATTACTTTAAGGCTTAGGTTGCTGTTCAGGCCTAATATAAAGCCAAGGTTAATAACATCATGCACACCTCTCACAAGATTATGGTTTTCTGCTCCACTAGTCAGAATTATGTTTCTAGATTTACCAACAGCATGATATGTGTGTGCTAAAGAAATAATATTTTTTCTTGCTGTTGAATCTTTTATTGCCGGGGCATACATAAGTTCAAAAAACACATTGCGCTCTACGGCTTGTCTATATAATTTTCTATTTACTTTAAAAGTCAATTTAGAATCAGGATCAAACGTAATCAGATCTATCTCTAGAGATCCGCATGCGTACTGAAATGCTTGTAATGTTTTCGGTAACACAGCCACGATATCATACTTTTTGAGGTTGTCGGATTGATTGATTTTATGAGATATACTTGTATCAGAAAATTCCAGAGTAAGTCTATGTAAAATGTTCAGCTTACAACTATTTTTTATGTCTTGCGGTATTTCTATGGGTGCTGGTATAAAATAATTCTTCTCTTTCTTCTTCGGGTCACCCTTCTTCTTTTTCATTTTAGGTTCATCACTCGATTCTTCAATGAAGGTGTTAATTGCAATAGTATTGAAACCTAATTTTTCTAGTACACTGAGCTTGTTCAAGTCATACGTTTTGTTTAGTGACAGATCCCCGAATCCCCAGTTCTTTAACTCCATATTTTTCTTTTAGGTTATTATTATACAAGAAACACTAACTTTACTGTCAAAAAAACAGTATAAACACTGGCACACAGACATGACAGTTCATTATTTTGACGGTTTCGTTTGGAAATGATTGTGATAGATATCGATTAAAAGATTATTTCTTATGAATATCGATTTATTCTAATTAAATGAAAACACTAAATTAATTTATGGAATCAGAACCCAGAAATAAGAAGTGTACTTTTAATATTAGCAATATGATACTGTCTGCAGGAACATTGTAACCAGAAAAGTAATTCAAATGTCATTACAAAATAGCAATCGGTCAAAATAAAACATCTTGGAACAATAGGTTGTGACTAATCAATTCACTTTATCCAAATGGTTTTTCAGATTATAATAGCAGGACAATCACAATGCGAAAAGTTTGCCCAAGTTTGTTTAATAGCTGATTATCTTTCTCAAAATCTGCCAGAATTTTGCTATGGGCGGATAGAGAAATCAGTCTTAGAGTGGAAGGTGACAAATTTTATTATAGAATCAACCTAAGTTAAACAAAAATAGTACTTATGTATATATATAAAATTGTTACAGCTATGGTTGTGTAAAATGAATCAAAAAAATAATTGGCATCACATGGGTACCTTATTAATATGGAAAGAGTTGTTAGTGGATGGTAGCAAAGCTTTTTATATAGGAGGAGCTCCAGAATTCTTTGATTATTGTCATTCTTACTACAAGTTTGATACATTTTTGGCATCGGAAAGGTTTGAACAATTGATTAGCAATTACGCGCAGTTACAACAAAAACAAAAACGAGAAAACCATATGAAATATATTCAAAATGAATCACATATAGAAGAAAAAGCCGTAAAAAAACACTTTAGTGTTTGTATTTCTGGTGCTGTACATCCTTTAACAATGCATTTAATATCTGGGTTGTTAGACATGTCATTTGATAATAAACGATTCACAAAAGTATATATTTATGACAAACAAGATACAACGCAATTTTTAGAATTTATAGAACGTGAGTGCTACTACATTGGAAATAACAGTTCACCAAAAGTTGTGAGACGTGTAAAGAAAATTGGAACCGCGCTTACAAATTCAGACCTTCTAATTATACTGGATCATTTCCCTTTTGAGTATGTATTAAGATAAGTGTAATAATAGTGAACCTACTTAAATTTTAAATACTAATTCAAAAATTTCAATTCACTTGCAGCGCAGGACTTTCAATCGGAGGATGGCTTTACAAAAATAAAAAAATAATGAATGCTTTAGCTATGATGATCAATGCCTGTGCATCGCCGAATTTGTGCATAATGTTACCTAATCTAGGACCAGCTTGCTACAATGCGACTGTACTAAAAAATGCAATCTCGAATTTAAAAAAGAATAACATTGTTGTTGCGACTTCCGATTTAGGATTAAATATAGCTTCTATCGCTGCAAATATTGCTGAAGTACCAATGAGAAACATGTTTTGTCCACCTGTTTGGGGTTTTGTTGGAATAAATCATTTAGTGGACATTAGAACAACTGTACATAAGTATAATTCTTTCCATCCTCTACCTAGATATACTAAAGTTTCAAAAACCACTCTTTGTATTGGAACTCTAACACCTGAAATGCGTACTATGGAATATTTAATGCATTTTGATGAAAGTCTTTGGTTAAAGGTAGCTGAGAAAAATGTTAGTATGTAAATATTTGTTTTTAGTTTCATTCAAGTTATTTGTAATATTACAATTTAATACGAAGTAAATAAACAAATTTAACTTGTACCTTTTAAAAATACTTCTTTACAGAGTAAAAGTGCAAAACGGGATATGAATAAAGCAATAGCTGTTCTGAATGTTATTCAGCTGTGGTTTTTAGAACCAGATTGCAATAAAATAATATCCTTAGGAATTACTTGCGATGGTGAGATGATTACATTAATGAGTATTTAGATACGTTTCAGTCTTGTTAATGTAATGCTTTCTGTTTCAAACAATTTTACAGGTACTTTTGGCTTGCATTTTGATGGAGTATTCTCGCAGCCAGCTTGTGTTATAAACGGAGAATGGAAACCAGCTAATACATTTTTGATGCCCCGCGACCCGCAAATGAGCATTTTGTATTTAGAAAAAATATCAAAACTGGTGATGGAATTAGGAAAACATGATTTACCTCATAACTTTTCTGCAGAGTAGATTTTAATTTCTGTATCATTTATATTTTAATAATGAAATTTAATATATAATAATACTCGTTTAGTTCAATTTTGTAAGCAGTTGATTAATGGACTATAGATATATCGATTCTGTTATTCGATTTAAAACGTTAAACGATTTGTAAACAGGCGCAGCACTAGCGAGTGCCAGATGAGACGTTTAGGTCGTACTCCTAGTGAATGTATTCTCTTGTTTTGCGGAGAAATGTTATGACGTGCTGTAGCTGTCTTTGTTTCAACAACATTCGACTATTTTTACACGAAAGTTGTAGTTAAAGATAATGTAATAAATCGCGTAGTAATGTTACGCGAGCTTATTACAATGAATTTTTCCAAAGTATGATCGTGCCAATAGGAGATAGCATAGTTAGGTGTTCATATTGGTTAAGTTTAGTGAATGTTGTGCCAATAATGAGATAGTGTTGTGATGTGGTTGTGGGACATGTGGGGCGTGCTGTGGACCGTCGAAGCCCTGGCGCAGGTGTTGGTGCTGGCGACGCCTCTGGAGCCGGAATTGCCGATCCCGCGAGGTGAGAGGACCTTGCCTCCTACGCCATCGTCTGCTTGCTAACCCTGCATGCACTACCTTGATACAAGTCCGCGTTACGCTTACATAGTTTGTTTGCAATTTATTTTGTTATTAAACTTAACTTTGGCAAAAGTTGACTTGTTTTTAATTTGCTTCCCTATAAAACTTCGAAAACAAGCTACAACTATACTCATTAATGTTACAGTATTTATTATTTATTCATAATAGTTATGGTTTTATAAAGCTTTCAACTTTAAGTTTTCAGTATCTATGAGAAAAAAGTTTGCAAAAAGTTTTTGAATGTACATTTCAAACAACGCTTAATATTTCATGCTTGAAAAGGTGTTGGGATAATACTTTTACATGCCTTCAGCTGAATACTTTTACAAGTTTATATTTTGCATACAATTATAAAAGTTAATTTATCATATGTATATCATTATTCATATAATCTCTTAACTGAAGGTATATAGTGATGATTATGCTTCAGACAGTATAAAGTTCTTTGTAATATGCTTAAATATACCTGTTGTCCTGTGGTTGGTGAGGAAGGGATTGTGGGCTTGGTTTCCATTCAGGATAAATATTTCTGAAACTAGCATGAACATTGCTCTATGTCCATGTAAAATAATGATTTACCTGTTTGATTTTGGAATAAAATGGCTATCTATGAAACAGTTAAGAGATCTTACTTTTGGTGGTCTAAAAGGTTACCTACAAGTTTCTTTTCATTAAAGGGAGTTCCAAAAACTTTATAAGCAAATATTTTATTGATTAATTAAGCTTTACAGTTCTCTCTTTACACTTATGGTCTGCTTCGGTAATACCAGGCAGCTGTTTGTTATTCAGTAAAATTATGTTTATTGTGGAACTCTTGGAATGTTTTTATTAAAATGGAATGTTTAATTCTTTATTCGAATCTAAAAACAGTTATGTATGTGAAATAGCATAGTATTTCTAAATAGGCCTATACAAGCAGTGTATTATAATAATATAATAGTCAATTAAATATTGATAAATTGGACTGAAACCCATCATTTTCTTGTTGGAAATAATGCAGTAGTCATATTGATTTACTGTTTTTAATAATATGCAAATTTTGTATGTGATATATGTAAGCAGTGTCCATTTTATTGATTGGATTGGATTGCTTTTATTTATTTATAATGCAGGTAAGGAAACTTTTAACATATTAATGATCTGTATTGATTTAGGTGCAATCAGTTTGTTTAGCTGTACATATTTATTCTAATACATTCATGTAGTTTGCACCAGTTTCTTCTATTATTGTGATGTCGTTCAACTCGGAGAGCAGCTGTTTTGTGAATTCCAATGTTAATGGCACGGAATGTTTAATTAATTAGCTGCCTGTAACACTTTTTTGTCTGAAAGCCAGGCAAAAGGTCTTTCATCTTCGCGTCTAATTTGCTGTTTGTGTATCAGATTAAAATACATATTAAAAGTATATTCATTCAAAAGTAGATTCATTTTTATTCTTCAAGAAAGTTCCTGAACCAAAAAGAACAAAAAAACGAAGAAAAAAGAACAGTTTAAATAGGATAATTTTTAATATAACAGCGGTAACATCTTCAGAAAACCAGTCGAAATTGCTACCTGCATGTCCTCTTAATGACGGGCGATCAGTTTACTTGACGCGGCGGCCGCAAATCCCTACAAATTGCTCGGAGAGTCGATAATCCAGCTGAAGGGCCGAGTCCCGGCGAGGGAGGCGATGCTGCCATCTCGCGCACACATTAGTTCCCGCTACGCTCTGGAATGTTCTCATTTTCTTTTAATCGGACCACATTGAGTATTTTCGGATTTCAATTTGTTCCGGTATCATTAAGAGAATCGTTTAGTTATTGCGGTCGGATTGTGTGCGGGTCTCGGATGGAATATCATTTGTCAGGAATGTACGAGTAACAGCCGAATCGTTCGTTCCCCAACGAAAGTAACGGCACTCAGTTTTATAGCTCGGTTTTAGAATCGAATACCCTTCGATTTCAGATAAAGGTTTATGTCTCAAATCGAACGGTACCAACCTAGCGCAACTTTCTTGAAATTGTTTTCCGCCAAATTGTCCCGATTTAGTATTTAATCCATGGTAATTTTTATGGTTTCCTCGCTGTATGATGTTTAAAAACCGCTGACGGATCGCTACTATGAGTGTAAGTAAAAACCAGGACAGTTGAGTTTTTCTGATTAAAATTTGTTAATATACACCTCAATAATCTATATATTAATACGTGAAGCGAAAACTTTGGACCCCTTTTTACAAAAATTGCGCGCACGGAGGAGTATGAAA
>DWGJ01002065.1:0-17093 GCA_018246895.1 Aspitha aspitha aspitha | reverse complement strand
GCGTAATAAAAATATCTATATAAGTACTATATCGTATGTATATATGTATGTTTATCAGCTGTCTGGTCACCATAACAGAGGCATTAAATTGCCTAATTTGGGATCAGACAGCCGTGTGTGGAATTGTCCCCAGTTATAATAATACACCGATACAGATATTAAGGGCGTGACGATGCAAAAACGACACCAGCCTCGCGCAGCGCCCTTCATTTTCACGATCCGTAAGACGCCGTGTTCTCTCCCTCAATATTTTTTGCTGAAAGTGTATTTTGCGAATATCCCGAGCGTTCTCGACGTTTATGGGTTCCGTGTCTTCACAGATCATCATTAGGGACGGATTGGGGGTAATCGCCTTTCGCTGTAAACAACGCTGCGCGCGCGTATATCCTCATTCGCCGTCTCCGTCCAGCCGTGTGTCATAATACTATTGAACTGTCATTTCCGCACGAGCCTTCCGCGCCGAGATATTACATTAGAGCGGGGAACTAGTCTAAAATGTGTCCTTCGAAAAAACAGGAACGCAAAAAGTCTATCTGTCTCTTTTTTACTTGATTAGACAAAGATAAGTATAGGACTCTTATCTTCGCTCTATTTTTTGGACACTCGCACTCACCGACCTGTCTATGTCACCCCTGCTCTAGGATATTATATTTCTATGCTTCCGCCTTCCGCTTGCCTAGTAGACGACGCATTTTGCAACAAAAAAGGCTATTTTACATAATAGTTGCCTATAAATTTTAAGACTGAATCTTTGGCCTGAAGCCTTAGGTCAAGATCTGCCTTAAATAGTCATTCGGCTGGATTGAGGTTTAATCTGAGATCAAATACAGAGCGTTGGATATCTTAAGCACTAAGTTAGAACACTATTTAATTTATATTGCAAATATTGGAAAAGAAGGAAGGAAAATATAAACTACTTCGTTTTATAAGCGATTAAGAGATTAAAGCTAATCCGATTAAGGCGTAATAATATTTTAGAGCTCTTAGAAAGAGTTTTTAATTTATTTTTAAACCCAAAACGTGTTGCTGTTGTACACGATAAACGAAGAATTATTGGTATGAGGCTTTTCGAGGCTAAGGAACATACATCACAATCACTTTACCACGGCCCGAGGCTCTAAAGGCTTCTCGTGTAATATTGTGGAGTGCTTACAATTTGAACAAATTTGTATCACATTTGTAATAGATCATTTAAGCTACACAATGTTGATCATAGCTTCTAACGGTAACTTAGAAAGCTACTTCATGTGATATGACATCGTAGACGTAGAATCACGTAGCGGACTACTCACCTGCGTAGCACTCGTAGCAATCTCGTAGCAGATAGCAGACTGCTCACATAGACACTAGACCAAGCGTAGACATCACGTAATTGTGTAATGCAACAGTAGTAATTGAATATTTGAAAAGTTGGAGAAATTCTACTTTGCATAAATACTAGTTACGAAAATAAATCATAACGACGGTTTCACATATAGTAGAGAAGAAAAAGAGATCTTTAAACTCCCATTCATTATTTATGGTAGTCTGTTAAAATGCTTGGTCTGTGTAATTGTTCGCCGTGAAGCCACTAGCTAGATTTCCGGAAAAAAAAACCTTCGCAGCTTCAATAATACCATTTAACCTTTAAGAATATGTTTAGAGCAAATTACTACCTTCGTTATCGAGATATTTTGAAATAACCATGATTCTGAGCAGGCGAACATAGGATAAACAATATTAAAACGTTTTTATATCATAACAACAGAGCGGTAAAACGCACGATTAAATAAATCGCAAGGTTGACGAACCCGTGGGGGGGTCGTAAAGAAAAATTTGTTGCCAGTAAATATCTTACTTTGTAAGTTACCCAAAACCATTTTTATTTCCCGGTCTCATAAAATTTATATGTGTGCGTTTATGTGTGAGTTCATGGTTGTGTGTTGGAGGCATCAAGTCACGACTTTACATCTGGGTTTATATGTTATCGTGTAATAACTGAGGACTTACAACGAACGAGTAGCAATGAACGATGTAGAAATTGTTAAAACTTAAAACAGACTTATTTATATATTTGCGACGTGCAATATGAGAGAGTTATGTAATGGATAATCCAAAAGTATATAAATATCGTCACGCTAGGTCCCTTACGAGGTAGGCAGAAAGCAGCAAGTACCAAATAGCTCTGTCCTTACAAACCTGCCATGCTTCATCTACATTCATCACTCACTTCATGCATACACGCCGGTTTCGGAGGCTCTTGACTCCCCCATCAGCCAATGAATATAATTCACAATATATAATAATGGACAACACAATTTAAATTACACTTTACAATTACAATAAAGTAACATATAGAACGTATGTATGCAAAAATGTATAACCGTGTGGAAGACAAGTTAAATTGTAGAGTCTGCGTGCTGCTCTATATATGAAATCCGTTAGCAAACAACACCTTAGATTGCGTGTTCCTACATAATACCGCATTCTTTACCGTTTCCTCCCGCTAGGGGTAGCGTCCATTAACTACCCCTTCTGTTAAACTGCGTTACCGTATCATCGTGGAATGGGAATGTATTAATATTTAATGACAATAAATTGTTAAGCTCCGCAATTAATATCGGTACGTACGTTCATTAATGTTAATAAAATGTTTATTTTTATTTTTACTACGAGTACAAACGAAGTACCTTGGTCTAAATAGAGACACTGATTGAAAAACCGGAATCGAACCCAGGCCGGGTTTGTTGTTGTCTTTTATTGCATTATTTATTACTGCATACCTTATTAACCAAGACCATGAATATCAAATATCAAGTGCGCAACAAAAGAACTAATTTTCATACAATCTTTGTTCCTCAATTTTACCTCCTCAGGGTTGGAAAATCTAAAATTTCTTATTTACACAATATAAAGCACTTATTTGAAGATTCTAGGTCAAGCAGTTTTAGCTGTGGGTGAATCTCGTGCGTGCATGGTCACGCAGTCATATTTTTTTATATACATACATACCGTCACGCCAGAACCCTAACGGGGTAGGCAGGGCGCACTGAGTGCCAAATATCTTTGTCCATACAAACCCACCGTGCTCGTACATTCATCATTCTCTTCATACATACACTGGTTCGAATCAACTACTGGTTCGAATTGAAAAAAAATTTTTGCGGTGAGTATTCCAATTATCGAGGAAGGCTATAGCTATAGCTATATAACATCACGCTATGACTAATTGGAGTGGAGCAGCAGTGAATGTTGCAAAAACGGAAAATATTGATTTCGACGCAGGCGTAGCTGCGGGCATTTTATTTTTTATTATTTGAATTTATTATAATATGAGCAATACGAGTTCATAGATGAACGAAAATTTAAATGTCACCCGTTCACAGCGTGGGCAAATAGGAGTATTATTTTAGCTGTCTCACAAATATTTTCACTGGTCGGAATTGAAACGGACACCACACAACCGCGACCTATCGCAAACAATCGGAATGCGGTGAATCTCGAAATTATTTGGACGTATTTTAGAACTGAGCCTTTATAAAAATAGAATCTGTATTTACGCTACTAAAATAGCGAAGGTACAGTCGAGGTTGGTTAATAAAATGAATAACATTTTTATGTTTTATTTATTTATTTTAATAATAATAATAATGAAAGTTTATCGCCATTTTTACAAAAGATAGTACCAATATACACTAGCAAATTATAAGCAACACGAATCAACTCAGGCAACACTAACTCGGGTTTAGTATCCCGAGTAAAAACAAAAAAAAAAAACGGTATAAGGCAACTGTTGAACCATTGAATTTTATTATTATTAATAAAATATAATAATACGTAATTTTATTTTTTATTATTTGAATTTTATTGAACCATTAAAAAAATCCTATATTAAAAAACAAGGCAGCCATTGAAATACCGCGATGTCCTAAGAGAGACGCCGAATTTGTGTGATTTTTGCTGGCTTCGGCCCGTTTTGTCTCGCCCTGGGTGAGGCATGTCTCATCCCATACGTTCCGGGACTTACAACGGCGAAAGTCTACACACCATCGTTTTCCCCGGGATCTGTGACCAGATGGACAATTCATTCATAAAGCACCCGAGATCCTCAAAATCTCCCCAGTCGCCTCTCATAACAAGCAGGAGATACCGTAGCTATACACTAGTCTCCAACAGCACGAACAAAACCAACCGCAACGATCTGTCTTTAAGTTGACTGGCTTCGTGGTCCAGTGGTTAGGGATCCTGACTGCAAAACTGGAGCTCGTGGGTTCCATTCCCACCCAGGACAAACATTTGTGTGATGAGCACATTTGTTTGTTCTGTGTCTAGTCGTAATAAAAATATCTATATAAGTACTATATCGTATGTATGTATGTTTATCACCTGTCCGGTCACCATAACACAGACATTAAATTGCCTAATTTGGTATCAGACAGCCGTGTGTGGAATTGTCCCCAGTTACTTATTTTTTAAGAGCGTTTGAATGTCAGGAGTGGCATAAAACAACTGTCTACACAATTTCAAACCGTCGTTTAATATCCTGTAGCATAGCTTTTAGTGGATAACTGGGTCTACGTAAACGGCAGAGGAAAATCTATTGATTTGGAGTATTATTACAGGTGTGCCCTGTGCAAGGTAGGGATGTTATGGATATGAAATTTCGGATACGGATCGGATATGGATGTAGGAATAACTTAAATACCGGATTCGGATACGGATAAGGATATGCGATTATTTTGGATTATCCGTTACTTTCGGATAGTTTCGGTTACAGATATAGAATTTATAAGGAATTTCAGAAGTCAAAAGAATTTCGAAATTATCCGAAACTTTTGTATCGGATTCGGTTACGGTTACGGATAGATTTTTATATCGGATATCCGGCTGTTTCGGTTACGATTACGGAGCTCCTTAACACCCCTAGAGCAAGGTGTTCCGAGTTCGTTCTCCACCTAAGAGTTCGAGAGAGCTTCGAGAATGTTCTTTACGATGCTTCCCTACATCGGAACTACGTGGTGTCATTTTATTACTTGCGAGCGACATGCATTCAATACCTTAGTTGTCCTACAAAATGCTTGTTGAGTCTCTTCTAGAAGGATCGATAGACGTTCCAATTTTGAAATTAACTTTCATTACCAGGTTAGAAGAGCAGACGAGCAGTGATAGCCTAGTGGTTTGAAATTCAGCCTTCCACTCCGGAGCTTTGGGTTCGATCTTGACACCTCTGATTGTTACGTGCGTTCTATAACTACAATTTAAATATCACTCGCTATAACGGCGAAGGAAAACTTCGTGAGGAAACCTGCACACCTTAGACATGTTATAAGTGCATAATATTTTCTGAGGTGTGTTAAGTCTACCAATCCGCGCTCGGTCAGCGTAGACTACGGCTTAAATCCCTCTCGCTATGAGAGGAGACCCGGTCCACCAGTGGACCAATAAAAGGTCGAACAACCAGGTTGGAAATAACGCACGTGACGTCACGCGGGTATGCTGCGCTTTCACCGGCTGTCGGCGCGGTCACTCGCGATGTCATCTATTATTCTCGGAATGGCATGATGTCTGCATTGTTCGTTACACAGAGACAACACACTTAACTATTCGGTTTCAATTTCCCGCCTCCACTGACACCTGTTGTCGCGTTTTTGTTATGGCGAATGTATGGTTGGATTTTCTCGTACAGTGCCCGCAGCTTCGCCCGCGTGGATATCAACTTCCCCGTCTTTGCAACGTTTGTCATTGCTGCTCAACTCCTATTAGTCAGAGCGTGATGTTATATAGCCTGTAGCCTTCCTCGATAAATGGACTATTCAACACAAAAGTAATTTTTCAATTCGATGCAGTAGTTCCTGAGATTAGCGCGTTCAATCAAACAAACTCTTCAGCTTTATAATATTAGTATAGAGTAAGATGAAATGCGGTATAGTATTGGAATTTTTGACAATTTGGGCTAGGTAATAATAGTCTCTAGTTATAATATGTAACTGGATAATTTTAATACTGTCCTACAGTTCTAAACGCGTCGCGATTGTTACCACTTCTGTTTGTCATCAGTGGTCATCTTTCGTTAGCGTCGCTTAACTCTACTTATCATAACTAGCCGCAACAGTCAGTGTGACAAGCGTTTCATACAAGCGAAGATGTCGACTTAAACACGACATACTTTTCTATTTCTGCGCGGAATACGATTTTAAGACGGGCATAAAATATAATGGGGCTTCTCATTAATGCGTATTATATACACCGACAGTTATATCCGCAAATTTTTCCAGATTCATATCAGAAGGTTAGGTTAGGTTAGGTTAGGTTAGGTTAATCAGAAATTGCCCCCGAGCTCGTCAAGGTCACGAGGCCCGTCAAATGCGCGAGCATTCGGGTCACGGGCCTTGACGACTCGGTGACCGGCGGTGAAGTTGCCGAGGCGGCCGCCAAAACTGGTGGCTGCCAGACCGATGACGTCAAGCCTGGCCCCATCATCCGCGGTGCGGGAGGCCTAGGCACAGTGTGGCTGCGTCTGCCAGTCGCGGCGGCCATAAAGGTCGCCGAGGCAGGCAGGCTATTGGTGGGATGGGTGTCGGCCCGGGCGACAATCGCAAGGGACCGACCTCTCCGCTGCTTCCGCTGCCTCGAGACGGGGCATGCGGGAGCGCGATGCGAAGGAGTCGACCGCAGCGGGCTTTGCTACCGCTGTGGCCAAGACGGCCACCGCTCGGAAGGGTGCAACGCGGCGCCGCATTGCGCGGTCTGCGAAGCAACCGGAAGACCGGCAGCCCACAAACTGGGAGCCAAGGCCTGCGTGCCTGTGCCCCGTAGGGGTAAGGCGCGCGAGCCGAAGCCACCAGACAAGGGCAAGAAAAAGAGAGCTGCAGCGAAGGGCAAAGCCCCGGCGCAGCCCTCCACATCGGCCCTGGAGCCGGAAGAGACGGCTGAGATGGTCGTGGGGTGACCTAACAGTCGCCCCACACTCTGAAGGGTCCGCCTTGCGGGCGATGCCGGCTGGGCTGCGGAAGTCCATCGTTCCCATGGCCCAGTCAATACGGCAAAGGAGGCATTCGTCAGGTTTTAGTGGGTAGTCGGGCCGCTGCCAGGTGGCCCGGAGCCCCACACTACCCCGGGAACGACCCGCCCGGGGTGTGCGTAAATGCATTTCCTGACGTAAAAAAAAAAAAGGGTTTCAAAATTATCGTAAATAATGTTTATTTTCTATACGATTTCTTGGTGTTCTACTAAAATTACAATTGCATACTACCATTAGTGCATGTTAGTTTTATTGATATTTACACTACATTTATCTGCTTATTACTTTTTATTACCAAATCTATCTAGGTGATGGAAAATGCTGATTATCATTTATAATGATAGAAGTAAGATTAATACTTGTCGGCTGAGAGAGACTATAGATTTTAAGTGCATTTTTATAGTGCATTTTAAAGGGAATTCAGACTACAAAAAGTTATTAAATTGGTTCATATACTCTGTAATAAAAGTCTTACCCAAGGCCACTTACTAGAGACTAAATAGGAATGTTATCTTTATGACTGTAACTCGACAAACGATCTAAATTACGAATGCTTATGTAAGTTTATTTCAGACATAAACATTTCATACTTTGCGTCAAAAATGTGCAATGCTGCTGTTGTTGAGTACAGGTAAGATCCCTATATGCATCCAAATAATTGATTGGCGAAAATGGAATAAATCACCTCAGTTCAGTTCTGAATGAAGATTTATAAATTATATGAACAAATTTGAATAATCATGTAAAATTTGTGTTGAATCGTTTTTGCATCAACTCAATAGGAGTTTAAAGCTTTGGGCAGTTTTTAATTAACATTGAGACTTTAATAGAAATATAGAGATGGAAGGAATCGGCTAAATATCCTTGCTTCAACACCAATAACTGAATTGTAAAAATTATTCAAGAGGTTTTAATAAAATTTTGGTTGGTTTGTTTTTGGACCCTTTTATTTGATCGGTTAATATTTTTTATGATGCACAAGGATAGATTTCTCCGCGACTGCGGGAGGCTTGGAACTTAAGCAACTTTAGTGCGGATTAGCGGAAATAAAGATTAGCGGCCAACCCGTATGGCTGATGTTTATAAACTGACCCTAAGGCTTCTAACAAGGTTTACAGAACTTAACAAGGTTCACATATCCTCCAGACCACGGATTTGATCTTAAAAATTTGCTGTTAGTCCAAACGCCAACCGTCCCCGATGTCGCTTAACTTGACTGCCTTCCACTTTAGAGCTTTGTTGCTTAGCTCCATCATCATCATCATCATCATCATCCTCTTCATACTTACAGCCCAGTCTCCTCAACAACAGCAGCGAGCATGAAGCGAGCGGATCTCGTGTTGACCAGCTCCTCAGCATACGCACCCATTTCTGTTCTATCAAAGTCAAGTTACAAAGACAATAAAGTTATTCATTGTAAGTAACTTTCATATTGGTTGGGAAATATACGGTCCACAATACAAGCGCTTTGTGATGCAAACATTTATGACGCAAAGCAGAAGCATCTGAAGAAACTTAACTCAGACTAACTAGAAGACTTGAATAGAATTAAGACTCCAATCCAACAAATAGGGCTACTAATAAAATCAAAACCAAAATGGAATAGAAGATAGAAGCGTATAAGATGCAATAATAACTGTTAATGGAAGGACCATGCGTCCTTTTAGGCTATAGAAGTACTATTAAATGTATGATGATAAATGATTACTAAATAACAAATAGTGTATTGTAAATATTGGATACTTTGTACCGCTAGTGACTGTTTTTAAAGGATATCGATCACAATATACTGATGTTCGTTAATTTCATTCTTTTCTCTGACCTTTTTACATTTCTATAAGTCACCAGTTATACTAGTATCACATGCTATGGAAACAATACTTAAAGCTAAGACGTGCTGCGTTGAAGATGTGTTATGAAGTGAAAGCATGCTAACATATGATTTAATTGAGGGCCCATTTGTCATGAAACATATTTTTATACCTAACGACATAAGAGTGTAAGATGAAAATGGTAATTATTTTTTTGTCTGTACATCGCGCGAAGCTTTCTCACTAATGTTGTAAATGTTTTATACAAAGCCATAAATTAGATAGATCAGTTTCACGATTTTCAAATTGTTCTTTCGCGAGGTTATTCTTATAAAAATTATCAAATGAAACTTCTCGTATGCTTAAGAGGCCGTCCATTCCTTTTTGTATCATGAAGGAAGTTGTGTTGCCATTCAAATATTCGATATACTACCAAAATATCATTATTGCTGTAACACAAATGTTTTCGAAGCTACGGCACCGCTTACTTTTCGTCGTCCTCATCTTCGTTGCTCCCTGATGCTGTGTTGGTTGGCTTGTCGTCCTGCAGGCTGGTGAACTGGGCCGGGTGAGCCATATTCTCGATCACCACCGCTGCGGTGCCGCTGGATAACGCGGAGCTGGCTGCTGAAGACGTCTTCTTGGCTACTCGCTGCTTTTTCGCTCGCTGGCGTATTGCCTATGATAAATCCATAAACAAATAACTGGGGACAATTCCACACACGGCTGTCTGATCCCAAATCAGGCAATGTAATGCCTGTGTTATGGTGACCGGACCGCTGATACACATACATATATACATACGATATAGTACTTATATAGATATTTTTATTACAACCAGATACAGAACAAACAAATGTGCTCATCACACAAATGTTCGCCCCGGGTGGGAATCGAACCCACGACCTCCGTTTTTGCAGTCAGGGTCTTTAACCTCTCGACCACGAGGCCAATCGGTGTTACGGCACTCAACTCACAAATCACGTAACATAGGCTTTATACTATCAACTAAATGGTTTTTAAACGCTATCAAGTGAACGCTCAGTAAGAGAAACTAATTGTAGTAAGAATACATTAAAACAGATTAACGTTTAGAAATCTACGGTGAGCAATTAGAAATGTAATCCGCGAAGCTCGAGTTACTGAGATATTCGCGCGACGTCGGCGCCGCGGCGTCTCAACCGTAGCTAACAAAGAAACAAACCGTCAGGAAACAATATACGAGTGTGTTGGCGATGGATTTAGGTTGATGAGCAAAACAAATGCGTTGATCAGGAAACACGTTTTGTAGTTCGCCCGACAGCTGTCTTCATCCTTCCTTCCTTGGGAAGAAAGACAGTGACAGGAAAAATTAGTGTGAACGGAATTTGGATTTTGGGTGGGAATAAATTTATGTAGCTATAAAGGATCATTGCAATTTGAGATCAGATGGACGTGCAAAAAAAAACAAAAAATCAACAATTTTTTCAAATCCACACAACGCTTAGATCATGCTGTTAGATAAAATTGTCAAAAGGTTATAATTTACACAAAAGATTGCTAATGTAAGGAAAGGACAGGTTCCATTGAATCTATGATCATATTTGGGTATACATTATGTTTTATTACGTAAAAGGTTTGATATAATGAAATGTATTAAATGAATCGTGAAGTATGTATGTTTACCCTCGCAAAAGTTTAGTGGTTCAGCCAACGGAGGAATAATATGAATAATATCGTTAGTTCAAACAGGGTTCATATTGCCCTTACAACATATTGAAATCTAAATTAACCATATCGTAACCAAAATCTCAAACTCAAAATTAATGTAATTTTGTTAGTGTGTGATTAGTTGTACATAAAAAGAATCATTAAGCACAAAGATGAAAAAAAAGAAAAGAAAAGAAAACAAAACGAATCATTAATGACAGTGTTTTGGTCTGAAACCAACAGATGTCACTATTTCACAAGTGAGATCGAATGCCTCCAGTCCATACTATCAATGTCTGCCTTTGTGTTCCTTTACTCAATTCCAATTCCAAGTGAAAGTTTCTTTTGATTTGCGATATAAACGGAGGAGGCGTGGTTGTATTTCCGTTGGAGCCTCTTCTGCATAATTCACTAACTTGTCAAAAATATCTCTGCTGCTATCTTTGTCCTTCCCTCCTTCGGGCCGAAACCAGAGTGATAGGAAAAAATTGTGTACATGAATATCAGTTTGAATGGGTTTATAATTAGATATGGAGGTTCATTGTTTGTATAAGTCTATCATCTGTCTGTATGCATTAACGTTTTATTAACCAAGAGAGTGAATTTAAAAACTTCAGATTTCCAACTTTCAAACGGACAAATTTTCACACATTTTTTCCTTCTCTTGGTGGTGGATTTCAAGAATTATTTTCTTGGCACTCACGCTATATAAGTAACCTATGTGCAAAATTTTTGGATTCTGCGTTCAGCGGTTTCGGCTGTCCATTGATATTTAAGTCAGTCAGTCGGTTAGGCATTATACACAAGTAGATATATGTTGCATCTGTAGTTTTTAGCTTTATTACAGAACACGTAAGGCACTTCTATCCTAAATACTGTTTAGATCGCAAACGAGTTGTTAAGTTAGATGGATGACTGCCATTAGAAAACTTGATTGAACGTTTTCATATTGCAGTGAATTTATTACACGACTTATCTTAACAAATAATACTGTTATATCTCTTTATCAACCTTGCATATTTAAGCATGTTCCGAATATGTCGATTAAACTTAGTATCATGTACACCCTTTTTCAAAATTCAATTCATTTGAACCTTTCAACCCTTTAAGGAAATTTTATTAATATAAATTCTGGTGTATTTGATGAAGGTTCAGAGGACAGTCAATTTGGTGCGAGGTCCACGCTTCTAAAAATCCATCAACATTTGCGCGAGCGAATAAACGATTATTTATTTTTCATATCAAAAACCTGACCCTACCGAGTGGAGGAAAATTGTTCAGTATTGAATATTTAGCCTTGTCAAGTCGAGTCTATCAAGGTTGAGACCGATTTAGCGCGCGAACCAACGTCCATTCCGAATAAAGTGGGAGAGGTAGAAAATAAATCTGCAAGCTTACGAAGTCACGTAGATAAATAGTGAAGTAATTTGTCCATTGTTAAGCAGACAATAAGGCACGTGGGACCTTTGTTTCCCAGTATGTGTAATTCGTCGCAAGCAACGTATTTTTACGAGCGCCTCGCAAGAAAATCCAGCCAATGTGGAATACAGAGCGGTATACGGCAAGATTATACGGATAAATAGAAAAGTCGTCTAAAAGAGAAATAGTAACATATCGCGTGAAATGACTTTTATGAATGTAATTACGTATTGTTATAAACACAATGAAGCAAACAAAGAAAAAGAAATGAATATCGCAAATTACAAAAAAGTATTCGCCATTGTCAATTATTCTGGACATAATGGTTTCCTCGAGAAGAATTTGGGCTGTCACTTCGCACTTAATGAATACATCGAGAGAATAGCACTCATTTTTAAGCTAAATGGATACACATTTTAGCAAAGTGGCAAGCTGTGCTTTTAGTTGTGAGGATAATACAGTTTAAGCATCTGTAGAAAATACAGTCTTTTTTTTCAAAAGCGCCAATGGTAGAACATGACGCATTTATCTGTTTTGTTGTACGGCAGAAAGAGAGAAAACATTTTCTAGCTAATATTAATGTATAGATGTACTGTTTATGAGTAAACGCGTATATTCTATTAGACCCCTGAAAGAATGTACAAGTAAAATATTCACACATATACAGAGATAAGACAATATAATTGTATTAGCAAGCAGCTTTATTTAAAATTATTCGTTTAACCAAATGTAGTGTACCAATACATACTTGATATAATGAGCATCATATGTAACGATTGTAGCGAATAGGAATGCAGTCTGATTCTTGATACATAAACATTGTATTTAATGTGCAGTACATAAATATATCGTATAAAGTTAACACGAGTCATTCCAAGTTCACAATATCAATAACAATCGTTGAGGCATTGTCGACAAGCAATGAAGACTAATTGCAATCGTCAATGCTCTTAAAATGTTTGAGTGATCAATGAAAATTCATACGGTATATTAAATGATGCTATTTATATGGAATCACGAAAGGGTGGCGGTACCCAATAAGACCGTACCTTAAAAGCGAGTCCCATTGAGAATTTTCCAAAAATATAAAACCTTTATAAGAAAGCGTTCTTGAGTTAACTAAAGCGTTGTTAGAAAAAGATTTCACCGGTTCATTTTGCCTTTTTCCCTCGAAACAAACTGGAACAACGGAGCCGGTTCTCGCTTGTTGTGTTAGTGTTATTCCAATTAAGGCTTCTGTTTCAGATTATGAAGCCTCAGGCGGGGCGCAGCCTAATTCGGGCGATATGTGGAGTGCAGGAGTGTTCTTCCTTACACAGATAGTCGTGTGCCAATTCACAACAGGTAATTCATTCATTCATTCATTCATTCATTCAACATTCATATTTATCATATTTACAATCTTTTTATCAACTTGCAATGTATGTACGTTTTTCCGGGGGAATCTTGCAACTGAATTTCAGACCAGTTATCTTTAACAATGCACGCTTAGCTATATGACGTCATTCTAATTTCCAATATGGCGGATCATGCAAGACGGGGGTCTAGTTATTGTTTCTGCGCTACCACAATATGGGTATTAAATGAAAGGGCTTGTTGAGGAGAACCCGAAAACGAATATAACGTCACATTAAATAAAAGCTTGTTTTTAAAAATTATATTTTAATACTAATTTATTTTTGTTTCTGAATATTCTATTTCTTTCTACGATCAATATAAAAAATATCATTTCCATGTGTGGCTTACAATTCATGAATTAAGCTAACATTAGAATTAATAATGAATGCAAAGACGTTTTCCACTTCTTTGGTGTTGGATCATTTAAATATAATATCAAGTTAATACTCGATATATAATGAACACATTTTATGTTGTAACTCATTAATGTATCCTAAGGGAGAACGGGTGTTACTTCGCAATTTATTTGGACTGACTTCATAACGTCGATTCAGTGTAAATTGGTAGTGATAGGGGTTATTGGCGAACCCGTATAGAGGAAAGTTTTAAACCGAGCTGTAACTAGTTTGAAGATCGATTGCCCGATGCTCCACTCGTAAAAATTTACTAGTAGTCGTATATCCAAAAGCCGACCACTGAAACGTTACGTCACAGACCGCTTGCGATCAAAAGCGAATCAGAAATATGAGCACAACTTTACGTCTTCTTAGCGATGAAAAATTTTGTGCATTAATTTTGAGCTACAACCTTGCCTACAAATAAAATTTCATTTGGCAAGTGATAAATTCATGTTTATAAATTTGCTTTTTTCCGTTCCTCTTATATACTTCTCATTTCGTCTATAGAAACCCCATCAACATCGAGTACACAAGAAGATCGGACAGTGACGCCGTTTTACGCTCTCAGCACTGGCATCGCTCCAGCGCCTGTCATGTTACGGCTCGGAAACTCCACAATCGACAGCACAAAGGCCTTCAAAGTGCCGCAACCTTCGCAAGAGCCATCCCCACCGGGGACACTGACAATCCCACCGAGTGTCAGACAGGAAATGGTACCTTACGTGGTCGCAGTGAAGAACACTTACTTCGACCACGATAGAAAGTATGGCCCGACGTTTGAAGATACACCTGATGGAAATATCACTAAAATAACCGTGCAACTCGGAGAAGACGCCCATCTGAATTGCAGGATAAGTCTCCTCCAAGATAAGACGGTAAGGAAATATTTTCTATTCATTCCGGTTCCTCCTTGGCACCAGGAAAATGTGTAGTATTCGTGTAAACTTTTAAAAATGAAGACGCTCTTAAGCTTTAAACCTGGCGTATTTTTCATGGAAGATATTGAGAAATTTAAAAAAAAATATTAAACGAAGGCCGGTTTTACAATAAAGGGCCAGTAATTCAAATATCGATCCAGGTTTAAAGTAATCCGCTCTATCCATAGATTTAGATAAACTGAACCTTTTTTTAAGATCCAAAACTATCAAACTGGAATATGTAAATAATCATTATCTGATTGATTTTATGGAACAACTCTTAATCGGAAAGCAATTCGTTAATAGACAGTACATGTAAATTCTTAAGTTCGGCGCTTGTGGTCGAAGTTTCTTAATTTAGAAAGTTAGTAATAGTTTCCTAATGAAGTTAAATAGGAAGTTCTTACTTGATTAGTTTAGTCTTGGCAATAGTAAAACTTTAGGAGCGACTACTTTTTAATAGATGTTCAATTTGTTTTTAGATTAATATTATAGATTCTATAATATGGAATTTTTTTGGATAAAAGTTTGAATCAGATAAATGTCTCGCTTAGAAGATAAGACGAATTTTTACATTTTCATTACTGTAGCCGTATTTAGGTATAGCAGAAATATTTAATCGCACGCTCCAATGGAATCTAAATTATTGTCTCAATACTCGAAATCGATGTCGAACTTTCCCTTGGAATAATATGATTTTCTTGATAACCACAATTAAGAGTGGAGAATTGTTAACGACATTAAAGACGCCCATTGTTTCCGATCCTTTGAGGTAATTACGGGAATTGTTAAAATCGGCTAACAAGAAACTCTTGGGGCCAATTACAATGGATTCCGCAATTTATGTTCATTCTGTTTCGAGATAAGAAAATATGTTTTTGGTACAATCTCAGCATCCCCGAGATTCTATGAGCGTACTGAATTATTCCGATCCGAATTTATTACGCCCTCGCCAAAATGTCTAAGGAGGAGAAACGAAAATTGTTCAATACGACTGTTTTTGGCTATATCCGACTCGCCCTGCTTGAAATGTCTATTTTCTTCATCCATTGGATGTCTTACAATATTATTGTTAATAAACCTATATTCTGTCCCTGTGCAATAAAACTTGGCAGGTCATAAATGCTTATTGCACTTTCGAACACCTTTATAACTTTTTTTTATTTAGTAAAAGTCCACTTTTAAACTCAACATTATCATCGCCAATTTTGTTATTCCAATTAATTAACTGGGTATCTAAATAAGAACGATTACATCATTGATTTAGGCAATGATCAATATATACACATACATAAATATGTACTGTATTAAAGATCTTAGAGTTGAAACGTATCTTCGAACTCAAAGTTTCATGAATTATGAATGTAAAATTATTAGAATACCATACATAGTATTACCTTTTGATTTGCGTACTAAAATGTAGTACGATTTTTCGAATATACCAGTGAATAGAATTCAGGTTGGACTCACGGCCGATAAATCTGGTTTTCTCTTCAGTTTCTTGTGAAATAGAATTTTATTGGAATTATTAATGTGAATTGTAACTAACCTATTAACCTAAATTTATGCATTCCTAATACCAATTTGTTCCCAAGTCTTATTAAGAATATTGATTGACCGCGTCCTATTCCAACAGTTCTGCAGCGGTGACCCAAACATGCTGTCTACCTAATACTACTTTCGTCACATAAAGAAAATTAAACACTGAAGCGTCTCGATTGGAGTTTATTTATTTCACAATCGGATTGTTACCATTCTTCACTCACAAGTGGCATTGAACTCTGTTCCTCAATAGTCTTACAAGTTTCCTATCACAAATACTCGAACGATAAACGCCGATTCCACTCGATGCCTTGTCGACGACTTGATTTACGATGTGCTGAAACTTCAAGCGACTTTTCCCTGAATTTAACGGGTCTTTAAAGGTGACTTAAACTTAAAATTTGAACTCAGGGTATTTTGAAATTCGAATCTAATGTACTGTTGTTGTACAAATAATTTGAATAGATGCATTAATCTTATTTAGAATCATTAGGTGTCTCTTTTGTCCAAATGTGTAATTGCGTAAAATGTCAAGGAAAAAGAAATCGTGGCTCATCATCATCATATTATCTATCATCGGCCCTTGTATTCTGTTGTTTATTGTTACATTATTATATACATAGTTACAGACCTGTAGAGCAGTCTATTCTGGTTTATGAAGGACTGGTATGGTTACGGCCATGCCATCCTTGGCCATATTACTAGTTTGATGGAGACCCTTTTCGACATTTTTTTGGAATACATCCATCTCATAGTTTTGCGGGAATGCTATAGAAAGCTATTTATTTCACATTTCGTCTCATTTGTTTCATCACGTAGAGAAATACCGAGCATAGCTCTCTCCATAGCTCGCTGAGCCACACTGGGCCTGCGCACAAGAGCTGCAGTGAAGGACCACGTCGGCGCCGCATGTCATCAC